>CBVK0100099137.1:0-27589 GCA_900067695.1 Picea abies
TGCAAAAGGAGCGCCTCGTTGGACCCCACCGCAAGCTTCATCCGCTTCGATATGGGTCATACACCCTCACCAAGGCTATAGGGGAAAATTCCTTTAAGCTCAACATTCCACCATTCCTTGGTCTGCACCCAGTGTTCAATGTGGATCACCTTCGGCCCTACTTTCCACCTCTACTAGACACATCCGACATGGCAGAACAACTCACACCAACAGAGTTAAATCTAGACTGCATGGAACAAGCTAGAACTGATCAAATCATGGATACACAGATCAAGCACACCCAAAAACAAAGGATTCTGCTATATCGAGTTGTCAAAGCAGGCCAACTCCTTCACCAAGGCAAATGGCTCACCAGGGATCAAATTCAGCAGAAGTTTTCTCATCTCATGGAGGAACTCAACGCAATGGCGACCATTGCTTCCTAAGGGGGGAGGAATGATCCAGGTGCATATTGGTGGCCACCCACCTATTCCACTTGGACCTCCACCATTGCTTCTTTCAGTTTTTTAGTTTTTGCATAGTATTGATCAAGGTGGATATCGGTGGCCACCCACCTTTTCCAAATGGCTCAAAACGACTTTCTGGCAATTTTGGCAATTTACTATGTTTAGTAGGTTTTAACTTTCGGGGCCATTTTGAGGGTCCAAATGAAGGTTTTTTGAGATCTAGGCTATCAATGATATCTAAAGGCATAATTGAGCCCCCAAAATGAATCTCCTTAATGATACCTTTCCAACAAGCTATCACACGCCTAAAACGAAGATCGTATGCAAAAGTTACGACCCTAGTAAGTTGATGTACTCACTTACCCAAACGGGGCCCACATGACTTTTGGCACTTCATCTCCTAGGGTTAGGTTTTTGGATGTCTAGGAATTTTGGCATTCCTGTTTAAAAAAAAAAAAGGCCTTCAGAGCCTCATTGTAATCATCTTCTCACGGATGCGAGTGGTGGCCACATCTCTTCTCAGAGATAAGCTACCAGCGCCTAGCTAGTTTATTTCCATTCTGTCTGTAAGCATATTTCAGTCATTTGTTATTAATGAAATGAAGTCTTATTTCTGCTGCATCTCTGTGTTTATGTGTATTTATGTATTTCATTGTGTTCCTACATAAATCTAGATCATTAGGGCTCCTCCAAGCTGCCACACATGTAGGGATGATTTTAAGGATGGAAATTTATTTTAAAATGTAGAAACCTTGGCAAATATTACTAAGCCTTCATATGCCTAGTATAAATGTTTGGCGATATTTTTGTAAAAATATTCAAATTTCTAAGGATTTTATATATTTTTTATAAAATTTTGGCGATTTTTAAGGTAAAATAATTTTTTCCTATAGAATTTGGGCTAATCTTTTTTAAAATAGTGAATCTCATTTTTGGAAAACCATGGAAAATTAGCCCATGAGCAAAATTTAGCCCCTAAAATCATCAATGGGTCACACATACCAATAATCCATCAAACTTCCACACGCTTAAGATGACGTTCAAGTCTCCTGGGTGACATCCTATCCATCAAGAGGAAAACGTTCCATCTGAAGTGGGTCAACCCCCCTAGGTTGGGCTCAGCCAAAGTGTCCTGGGTGGAACATCCTTCTTCTTCTCATGTGAAAAGTCTCATGATATCATTGTCCTATCTCTTCCCTTGATGGGGTCTCGAAAACCATCTGATAGTCTCTTTATCCCCATGGAGGTCCGAGCTAATCATCTCCCCATGTGTACCGGTCCAGTGGTACTTGTTCGTCGGGCATGGTCCTGCACATCAAAAACTTCGCCCTCCATGGGCTCATTAGTCCTTGGGATCATAGCAATGTCAATCATATTTCATCATTAATTTTATCAAATACATGCATAAGACCCCTAGCATATCATCTAATATCTCAAATACATTACACTGATCTACTATACAAAGCTGAAGAAAAAGACAAGGTAACCTATTGGGCCGACATTCATAAGAAGAGGAAAGTTCCCAAAGGATATCATTCAAGCCATGTAATGTGAGGTGGTATGGTCTAAGGATGTCCAGACACAGTGAAAACCAAGGGTAGGTGTTATCCGTGGGTGCCTTTGTAGGAGGCGAGTTCTACTTGTCATGGATGCATTTCTTTCCAAGCCCTTTATTGCCTTTGTTCTTTCTTTTATTAATTACTTTTTCTTTCTTTTTTCTTCAACATCTGACCAGAGGACACTACCTTGGCGTGGTGACCAGAGATGATAGTGTTACCCACGAGTATTTTCACAGAAATGATAAGGATGGCTCGTGATGAGACCCCCTTTCCCTTGGCCATGCAACCAAGGGTCACTACCCTGGCGTGGTGACCAGATAATGGCAATGTCATACTGCTAGATACCTATGAACATAATGGTCCAGCTCGTGATGAGACCTCCCATCCTCTTGGCTAGGTATTGTTTTATCATTTTTCTTTGGGTCCCTTTTGTTTCTTATCAAGAGGCTTTTCATTGCCTTCTCGGGGATCCCTGGGCGAGGCATCTCTAGGTTTTATTTCCTATGGCTTTTATCTTTTACCAACTGCTTTTACCTCCTATTCCTTTAGCCCCTTCTTTGCACAGGATAAAGTGTAACCCCTCAAATAGGTTATCCTAATGCCCAGACTAGGGGAATGGAATAGATGTATGGGAGATCAGATGTAAAATGATAATATGGTGGGAGCGGATGGTGGCTCTTCAAATCCCCCCTGGTGGCTAACCAAAACCTATGGATACAAGATTGCTAGGGCACCCCATTAATCCCCTCAACCATGGTCAAGTGGGTTAGTGTAAGATCCAAGAAGTTGTCAGAAATGTAAGGAAATTGATGCATATATCTGAAAGTTATAATGATCAAACATGAAACATACCATGATACCTAGACCAATTACCTCATGGAGAAAGAGTCTTCTCCGATGCAAGTCCAAGCTGATGGTGATGGATGTTTTTGTTGCTGACAGGACAGGTCTGATGAAGAAGAAGAAGGATGGGCCCTTCAGGGCCATGCTCAAGTCAATCCTGCTCTCGGTACTCCATGTCTAGGACCTGTGGGCCTTGAGACATGATCTCCTAGTTATCCCATGAAATTGGGGATAACATCTGGCTCCAACTCGGGGACATGTGCTCACCATAGAGTGCATGAGAACCTCAACATATTTGGCATACACCTGTAGACCTGCTCACACTTGAAAAGGGGCATCAGCAACAAAAGTGGGGTGGTATTGCCACCCCGCAAAATATAACATATATGTATATGAAATAAAGAAAACAATATGCATATGAGGAAACAAACATGAAATTCAGATGGTATAATACATGGAAAATGCCTACCTACTTATACTTACCTGTACAGTCATGTCCCACCACCTTGGTGGGGTTTGAGGAGGCGTCCGTTAATGGGTAATGGGTGCCTTCTTCCTTCCAAAGTGGACAAATAGTACGAGTTATCAACGGATTCCATTCTAACTTTGAAAGGTCCAAGCCATGATTGTGTACTTCCTTTCACATTAGTTAGCTCTCCTTTATGAGTGTCCCACATCCATACCAAATCTCCCTCCTTGTATTTTTGGATCTTGTGTTTGGTTGTTCCTTGAAAAACCCTGGTGTGTTGTACTAAGGGAGGTGGGTGGGCTTATGGTGTAAAACCTTCTTGTTGGGATGGATGAATTTGCACGTCCTCTTCATCTTTTTTCCTTTTTAGTATCTTCATCATCCCAACCTCTTTGTTTTGAAACTCATCTAGGAGTTGCTGGTGTTCTTTCTTGGGCCACTCAATTTGGTCAAAATCTTCTTCTGTTGCAAATGGCATATCTTCTGGAGAATATTCTTGAAGAGTTTGTATCACATCTTTTTGTGCTTCATTTACGGAAGAAACAACATCTTGCACGTGATTTCAAGTTATTGGCACATTGAGTAAACATCCAGTTGTCCCATCTTTCAGAGGTAACCGCAAAAAGGTGAGATCCATTTCAAGGGACCTACCTATCATTGCACCAAACTTCCTAGACAACAACATTCCCCAGACATCTGGGACATCAACCACTATAATATCTATGTGGATTGTCTTCTCGGGGAATTCTTTCAATTGTACTTCGAAATTTTCAACTACACCATGTGTGGGTATTTCTTTGGATTCGAATCCACACACATTTCTGTAAGGCCTAATGACCTTCAGGCCCATTTGCTGCATGACTTTCAGAGACATCATATTTGCACCAACACCTGTATCCAGCATGAAATTGTTAAGGTGTTTGTTGTTCATCATAAGAGTCATGAATAAGGGTGGATTTTCACCATACTGGATCCTGAAGTGATCAACTTGCAACATAATTGGGGGGTTCATAGGCTCAGTTGTTCCCAAAAAGAATGTATTAAAGCGTTCTTTTATAGAGGGGATCTTAATTGCTTCTTTTAAGGGAACGTTTACATGCATCTTCGACAAAGCTCCTTCAAAGTCAAAATCAAGGGTAACCTTATCAGCTTTAGATGTCTTGGGAGGAAGAACCTCAGGAGATTTTGGCTGATCAGTGGCAGGTTGTTTTGGATTCTTTATCCGGTATACTTGGACTTCTTGCTTTTTAAGCTTTTCTCGTGACTCCTGGTCCAAGTTGTTAATTATTTCTAGTCTTTCTGCTTTGGATGCTTCCTTCAGGGCCTACTAATGTTCTATATTAGTGATATTTATCAGAGGGAAACTCGTAAAGTAGTCCATATTGTTGACTTGTTGCTAGCTAGTGTTATAAGGACACTCATTCTCCCAATGTGCTTCACTGCATTCCAGGAACCAAAGATTTTCATCAACGATGTTTGTAGGGGCCAGAGTATTTGGAACTTCATTTTCATTCTTTGGCTTGTAGGTTTGGTTCCCTTTCTGGAATGGTCCTTTGAATGGAGGTCTAGGTGCCTTGGTCTGGGACTTTTCAAGTCTAATGATCCGGTTCATCATTTCTTCTTGATTCTTCATGATGATATCTATAGAAGCCTGTAGCTTACTGATACTGGTGTAGAGATCTGAAGTAGGGTTGGCATTGTGTACCACTTTCTGCTTGGTGTCTATCCTCCCCCTAGGGTTAGCAAAGGGCTCAATCTTGGATGAAAGGATATTTCCTTCTATCTTGGTTGCGAGCTCTTGGGCTTCTTGAATGGATTGAGGGTCTTTGTCTCTAAGGAGATACCCTAGCTGGCCACTGAAAGATATAGTATAAATGTGAACAAGATAATCGTCTTTCTAATGATGGCTTGGGGGAATTCGTTGAAGTAATGCTTCAAATCTGGTGTGAAATTCCTGAATGGACTCATTCTCATGCTTGGCAAGCTATTTAGTCAGGTGAGAAGCATGTTAGGGTCTTCTTTGATGCTCCACCTTTTGAGGAAGATTTTCTCAAGTCTATCCATGGTTTTAATGCTTCCATCAGGAAGGCCAAGATACCAATGTCTTGTAGGATCGTAAAGGGTAGCAGAGAATAACTTCATAACTAAGTCCTCAGCATCATCACTAATGGGGTGAAGCTGAAAAAATGCCTAGAAGTTGCTCATATGCTCTTCAACACTAGTGGCATCGGTGCCAGTAAATTTAGGCAACCACTTTTTATATTTGGGTGGCATTTGCCTAGGGTAGCCAGGTATGGCTGACATGTCTAATGGATTGAACAAAGTAGATGACCATTGTCTTTGATTGTTAACTGGGTTTGTAGTACTAGTCTGAGAGGTAGACATGTTTAAAGGAAGTCTCTTTCCAAAAAGTGACTTGACAACAGGTGAATTTACAGAAGGCCTCCTTTTGAAAGCTAAAGGAGGATTATTAAATCTCCTTTTAGTTTGTGGATTCGCCAGATAGTTTCCATGAAACTATCAAAGAATAGGGGAATAAAGTTTATTGGAGTCACCAGGTAAGATCATAAGGGAAAAGGTATTTGAGGCAAGGCTTACCGAAAGATTTGTCATTGATGAAGATTGACTCAGTGATCCCCGACAACGATGCCAACATGTTGTCGCACAATTTGTAGTTTAGATCAAATGGCTAAAGGATAAGGGTCAAATTGGAGAAACAGGAACCTTCCCCACCCAATGTCACCACAATGGGGAGATTCTTTCTATTTAGGGAGGTTAGCCCAGGGGAGACGTCCCCGACAACCTGGGGTTTTGAAGAGGCTAAGATATAAGGTCAGAGTTAAAGTTTCCCCTTCACAGGTTACCACCAAAAACAGAAGGTCCAACTAATCATCCAATAATGAAGTATAGGCCCAAATGAGAACACTTGACCGTAATGAAGAAACAAAAGAAAAATGTGTATGCAGGTTATATACAAAGGGTTAGCACTTCATATGACCATCTGATATAATTTAAGCAATGTGAAGCAATAGATATCAATGAGATCAACATTTTTTCAATTATCTATGGAAAGAGAATTTATTCATCAATAACTATTAAGATGACAAAGCCAACAATGTATTCAATCAATACTTCAATCAATAAATTCTTTAGATCATCACTCAATTGCTTGTAAAAGTCAAAATCTTGTTGTGTCAGAAATAACCAACTATGACATCAGCCTTAGTTAGGGTTAGGGTTAGTTAGTTAGGGTTTCAATATTTAGGTTTTAAAGAGTTGTTTTGTACACTAAAGCTTCAACATTGGAAATCAAATCAGTGCCTTAGGGTATATGGAGTAAAAAATAAGGGCACAAGGTCTCAAGAGGATGATAACTTAGAGACTAGAAGGTAGGGTTCTATGGTGCTACAAAGGCAGGGCCCTAGAATCAAAACCCTAGGGGAAAGAGGCTCATTCTGGTGTTTCTTAAGCAAGGCCTTGTGCTCTTTACTCCTCTAAATAGACTTGGCAAAATGACTAGCTTAAAGAATAAATCTAAGGGAGAAAGTGTTGTAATGACAAGGCTTTCAAACCCTAGAAGGTGAAACCTTAGGTGTAGGCAATCTAAACTTAAGATGTCTCCTCTTTTCAACTTATGGACTTCAATGCTATCTCAGAAGATAGAAGATAAGTGTAGCAACGACTAGGCTCTATCTCTTTTCTTCAATGGCTAAAAAATATTTCTCAACAAGGGGACATGTAACAATAACCTACTTGTGTTCTTGTTACCTAGGGTTTTAAATCAGCAATACAATAAGTAAATGTAAGAAATTATACCTACAACCATTCATTTAAGAAGTTTTGCATGAAAATTCACTTACATGTCATGAAGAAAAGCACAAGCAAACCCTAGTTGTAAACCTTCCTTGAGAGAAATGCCATAAATGCCAAGAAAATCCTCCTTCAAAAGTTGCACCTCACTTTAAACAACAAAATTACCCCTAGTAGGGTGCAAAAATCAGATCTCCTAAGAGAAGGAGTTGTGTTATCTTCAAATGAGGGAAAAACATCCTCAATATATATCATCCAATGACCTTTAATTTACAAATTAGGTCATTAAAACAGCCGACAAGGCTGACTACTAAAAATTATACTGTTTTTACATTAACTGCTAAGTAAAAGACATAAATGAGCAAAAGGTGGGATGTTAAACCCCTCTGAGGGAGACGTTGGCCCTTTTTGGGCTAGTCCAGCATCCAGAAGTCAGGCGTTAGCCCCTTTAGGGTTCCTCCAAGCTGCCACACGTGCCAGTAATCCATCAAACTGCCACACACTCAAGATGACGTCCAAGTCTCCTGGGTGATGTCCTCTCCATCAAGAGGAAAATGTTCCATCTGAAGTGGGTCAACCCCCCTAGGTTGGGCTCAGCCAAAGTGTCCTGGGTGGAACGTCCTTCTTCTTCTCGTGTGCAAAGGATCATCATATCATTGTCCTGTCTCTGCCCCTGATGGGGTCCCAACAACCATCTGATGGGCTCTTCAACCCCATGGAGGTCTGACCTAATCATCTCCCTGTGTGTACCGATCCACTGGTACCTTTCCATTAGACATGGTCCTACACATCAAAAACTTCACCCTCCATAGACTCATTAGTCCTTGGGATCATAGCAATTTCAATCATATTTCATCATCAATTTTATCAAATACATGCATAAGACCCCTAGCATATCATCTAATAGCTCAAAGACATTACACTGATCTACTATACAAAGATGAAGAAAAAGTCAAGGTAACCTATTGGGTCGGCATTCATAAGAAGAGGAAAGTTCCCAAAGGATATCATTCAAGCCATGTAATGCGAGGTGGTATGGTCTAAGGATGTCTAGACACAGTGAAAACCAGGGGTAGGTATTATCCGTGGGTTCCTTTGTAGGAGGCGATTTGTACCTGTCATGGATGCATTTCTTTCCAAGCCCTTTATTTCCTTTGTTCTTTCTTTTATTTATTACCTTTTCTTTCTTTTTGCTTCAAGGTCTGACCAAAGGAAACTACCTTGGCTTGGTGACCAGAGCTGACAGTGTTACCCAGGAGTATTTTCGCAGAAATGATAAGGCTGGCTCGTGATGAGACCCCCTTTCCCTTGGCCATGCAACCAAGGGTCACTACCCTGGCGTGGTGACCAGATAATGGCAATGTCATACTGCTAGATACTTATGAACATAATGGGCTGGCTCTTGATGAGACCTCCCATCCTCTTGGCTAGGTCTTGTTTTATCATTTTTCTTTGGGTCCCTTTTGTTTCTTATCGAGAGGCTTTTCATTGCCTTCTCAGGGATCCCTGGGCGAGGCATTTCTAGGTTTTATTTCCTATGGCTTTTATCTTTTACCAGCTTCTTTTACCTCCTAGGCCTTTATCCCCTTCTTCCCACAAGATAAAGTGTAACCCCTCAAATAGGTTATCCCAATGCCTGGACTAGGGGAATGGGATAGATGTATGGGAGATAAGATGTAAAATTGATAATATGGTGGGAGCGGACAATGGATATTCAAATCCCCCTTAGTGTCTAACCAAAACCTATGGATACAAGCTTGCTAGGGCACCCTGTTAATCCCCTCAACCATGGTCAAGTGGGTTAGTGTAAGATCCAAGCAGTTGTCAGAAATGTAAGGAAATTGATGGATATATCTAAAAGTTATAATGGTCAAACATGACACATACCATGATACCTGGACCAATTACCTCATGGAGCAAGAGTCTTGTCCGATGCAAATCCAAGACGATGGTGATGGATGTTGCTGATGCTGATAGGATGGGTCTGATGAAGAAGAAGAAGGATGGGCCCTCCAGGGCCATGCTCACATCAATCCTGCTCTCGGTACTCCATGTCTAGGACCTGTGGGCCTTGAGACATGATATCCTAGTTATCCCATGAAATCGAGGATAACAAGACCCGCTTGTTTCTATTCATCTGTATGAACCTCTGTTAGTCTTGAGGTTCCCTCAATCGACGAAAAAAGATCTTAAAGTACCTGTCAAAATCATTCAACCTCCATAAATATTTAAAAAATCATTACAAGTAATATTTGTAGCGCATTATTTACTCTATGATGCATTTTTATGAGAGTGTCAGAACATACCTGAATGAGCTCCTCTTGGTTTCAATAATAATTTATTGGAGCCATGCATCTAGTATTTGATCAAACTACCTCCCTTGATTTGAAGTAGCGGCAACGAAGTCAACATTGACTTTGTTGTTGCTCTATTGGATCGAGGGAGGTTTGCTCCAAGATTAAATGACTCCAATAAATTATTCTCTATTAAGCATGGAAAACCACATGAATTTGTAAGCTCTTATGGCCCCTCCCCCCCCTCACATCATTGTCAATTCCCCAATACCCAACATATAAATGTGTTGAAATATTTACAGCAAAAACAACCATATATACATACCAGTATTCACAATTGTTTACAATGAAATAAAATGTTTCCTTGATCCATTTGGAGTGAGAGGAATATGGTGAAAATAGATTTTATATTAAATAATTATTAAAATATTATGTACATCATCATTTAGTACATTTATTAGACCTCTTCTTCTTAGCTCTATAGTTCCTAATCATTTCATCGATATCCATGTCTTCGTTCTCTGGGTGCTCTTCAAAATCTGATTGTGATTGCATCCTCTCATGTAGAGCATGCCTATTTTCGAGGTACTAACAGTGTAATGGAGGCCGCTATGATGAGGCATCACCTACAAAAGAAAAAAATACAAATTTAAATGGCCAGTTTTTAAATATCATTGAACTAATTCAGTAATATTAAAAAAAACACATGCAATGTCATTATTTACCTAGTGCACTAGTCGACATTGTTGGAATGGTTTCCCCCGCATGCTTCTCTTCAAATGTATGATCCTCAAGTACAATATTCTCTGCCATCAAGACCACAAAATTTATAAGGACAATCATAAATGTATAAGTAAAAAAAACTAGAAGTAAAAAATGTATAACTATGAAATTATTAAGTATATGATTAAAATATAGCCATATTACCGTCATGTGCCATCTCAGTCGTAGTACCACCATGGGGTTGCGCCCCCATGGAAAATTGGGACTGAATGGGATCATAACCATATTCTGGTTGCAAACTTCTATCAATGCACTGCTCTCCAATACTAGTGTGTTCATTGACAGTGTTTCTCCAATATTAATAATATCCAACATGACTATATTATATTAATAATAAAGGTTAATGTGGATTGAATTTTATTTACCTTATCCTGCAAAGTGGTTCTTGGTATCTTACCCAAGATTTTTCAGTGTTCAACTACCGCTTTATAGCCGTACTTGTAACCAAGTTGGAGGTCTTCCTCTGTGGTTTCATTACAAAACTCGTCACCCTACATTGCATAAGAGTATGTATTTTTTATGTTATTTGCTCCAATTACCTAAAAGTTTTAAGGCGATACAAATAAGATATTTAGGTACTTACAATTCATGACTGCAACTTCAAGTAGTCGTGCTAGCCTATCCTATGTTGGCCACATTTGGTAATCCTTTCTTTTGTGGCCTTTGACATGTCAATCAACCTATCATCAAAAGTTTCAAGTATGTTAATATATACCACAATTTTATTTACATATAAAAAAACTGAAGGTATTCAATTGAAATTGTAATTTACCTTCTGGGACTAGAGGGTGGTTTTCCTTCATCTGTCAATTTCTTCTCATTTGCGTCCTCAATGAGGGCATTCCAATCCCTCTATGGAATCATCAGAGGATGCTCGTACCTATCATTCTGTTTCAAGTGCTTCCTATATTTTTCTCATGTATATTTTAAATTTTGGTCAGTTGCGGCAGTGGCCAAGGTCTTATTAAATGTATCTACACCAAAAAGGCTTTCTAGATAATCCATCAATTCTTTTTTGAAGTTGGAATTCTGAGAATTCCACCTCTCTTGTATGGTGGGCCCAAAAATCAGCAAAGCCTTATTCTCCAAGGAACTGTAAAAATCGTTGTTCCCTACACGTAAAATGATTATATGATTATTAATTTAAAAATAATAATTTAGATGATTTATATTTGTCTACATAGAGAACATAAAAAAAAAAAAAAAAATTACCTGGGACATTAACTTTATTTAATAGAAACCCTTCCTCGTTGACCATAAAGGTTCCCTTAAGGCCCCCTATGTTGGTCACACATATTTCTTTAGGAAAATAAACCATATAGTTTGTCAAATCATCGGCCTCATCTCTGTCAGCACCTCCAAATCCTACCTGTGTGGTCGCTTCCTTGGTTTGCGTGTCGTGGATCCCACCTAATGTTGTGGAAGGTGGAGATCTGAATTGTTGTGTCTTGGAAACTATACGAGGGCCTGTGTATGGACCCTGTGGCATCTGTGCAACATCACTACTACCGATACCATGCATGTTGGTGTCAACAGGGTCCAAAAATACCTATATAAGAAAGAAAACATTTTTTCGTTTAGATAATGTAAAAGTTAAAAATCAAGCTTTCATAATTGATCTTATGACATAAAAATAAAACCACTTGAAAGTATGGTTATTACCTTATATGGCTTAAGCCTTGTCATAACTTCTTTGATCCTTTCTTTTACCTCAAGAGTTTGATCTAGAGTATCTAACAAGTGAGCCAGTTCCATGTTTCCTTTATTGATATTTTTTCTAATTAAAACCATGGGGTTGGGGGATTCATACAAATCCCTTTCACCGAGTGAATCATCATCAACATCATGTCCCACCAACTACATATTCAACAAAATAAATTATAATTCAATTATGTAAACCAACAAATAATTGACCGCCACAAAAATAAAATGCACATTAAATGCAATTCAAAAATTGTTGTTCATTTACTTGTTTTGAGGTCACTTTTGATTAACCACGATCATCCTTCCACATTACAGTAAAATTAAAAGTGTGATCATTATCATGAGAAACAAATTCAAATTTATGAGAAATTAAATTGTATGAAAAATTCAAATGTTGATAACAAAAATAGGACACAGTGAGTACTAAACAGACCGAAGCTCTCCAAATGGATTAACACCATAAAGAACATAATGAAAATCATAAAATATGAGATTTATTGCTTAAAGGTTGGGTAAATTAGTATACATATCGCACCCATAATAGCAACATCTATATCTATTTGATTCAAATTGTAATAAATCAATAACACTTCCCATGCAACTATTGATTTTATTGCACATACGAATACATGGTTTCCTTCACGCCCCTCAAATACACAATTGTGTCACTTATTTGTGGTCATGGATAGTGTACTATTTACAAACCCTGCAATATTCCCCATTTACTTTTTCCTTCCGTCATTATAGATAGTTTCTCTTTTTTTTTTATCATTGTCTTTTAGTTGTATATAATTTGCAGTCAATCCATATCTTTGCATACTTTTTGTATATTGGTCTATTCATATCCAATCTTTGTAGATATAAAAGGGTCCATCAATTCAGTTAATCCATCGTAACAGACCTTTATGCCATCCATGGAAAATAGCCCCAAACCATGTAATGACGATGGAGCAATCCAATATATCCTTTCGTTTACATAAAAATCAATGTTTATTTCAGGAATATCCTTGGGTACCCATTGTTTCACTATATTTTTGTACCTCAAGGGAACCTTGATGTTGTCTATGCTCTCATGATCATAAGAACATGATCCCCCTTTCGCAAGAAAAAAATCCATGCGTGTATGGAATTTTCTTCTGATCTTCTCACCTCTAGTTGATCTTCTCCTGTTAGACCTACTAGATGTCTCACTTTCCTCTATTCTACCTGAACTTCCCTCTCTCAATGAAGATAGATATGAAAAATATCCATTTTCGTGTACATCCTATAACACCATTAATGACAAAAAAATCAGTCAATCAAGATGTAACATTAGTTCATTACTAGTATCATATTAGTATCACAGTAAGCTCACAATGATTACCATAGTGTTACTCTTTCACAATTGTACTATGCTCTATTATTATTGGTATACTATCTGGGCATTATAGGGGCATGTTTGGAGTCAAATGACATGAACACCAAGAAATACAAAGCATTTTGAGATATTTTTAGTTTCTTACAAATTCATGTTCTATGACTCTCCCTCTCTAGTTTTTTTCCATATTTTTGAGCTTTGGACTTGAAATGGTTAGAGTGGGACAAGGGGAACATATATCATCTATTTTTTCCAGTGAAAATTTGACCCAAACTCGATAGGAACTATGCAAAAAATTATGATTCCACTTCTATGTTGGGAATTTTTCTTATGTAACTTTACCCTAAGAGTTTTTGGACAGTTTAAAGACAACCCAAATCATGGTATTTCTAAAAAATATAAGTAAGAAAGGTGGAACTTAATTTAACTCACTGAAAAGACTACCCTCATCGGAAATATGAATATTACATGCATATGCCAATACTAGACTACAATGCCTATGTTGAACACTTAAGTGGACCCTAATAACACTGATAATACCAATGGAGGTCACAACTAGGGAAGAGGGAAACGAGGTGGCTAAGGTGGAGGATGTGATTCCTCAACCCAAGGAGAAGAAATAGTGTAAAGGTAAAGGTGGCCTATGCATGTCAAAAGGGAGTGAGCAATTGAGAGTAAAGTACATTGTTCAGTAACAAATACGAGAGTTGTTGTTGATTCGTAACCCATCGATGGCTACAAAATTGTAAAGTCTAAGGAATGGCTGCGAGTTATTTATAATGGGATAAGTGATGTTGTTGTTGTTGTCCATTATTTTTTTTTTCCATTACCTTGACTCACTCCATCCAAAAAATGAAATTTTTTTTAATTACCTTGACTCACTCCATCCAAAAAGGACAAATGGGACAAGCCCTTATTCAAAGGCCACGATTACATATTGGTCGGATTAATGGTGAAGGGACATTGTGGTTAAGTGGACATTGCATGGGCTTCATTATGACATTTCTAATTTTAACAACTCCCAAGGTATATTCACAACACTTGAGTTCATTCACAACTCTCAGTACAATATTACAACTCTCAAGGAATTGGTCAGAATCGTTGTTATATGATAAATAGGTATATGCAGACATTAACAGATCTCCCTAGATCCACCTAGATCTAGAACAAAAGAGGACAAGACATGGTGCTTCCCCTAAGTTACAATCATTGAATTTTTCATTGAATAAGGAATAAGTGACATACCTTTAGATATCACTTCCTTATGTCTTGGTTATCCCTACTTCACTTTGGTAGCCTTGTGATATCATATCTACAACAAGACAAATCAACCAAGGTGAAAGCAACAATAATACATTCAATGAAGACTTAAACATGTGATCAAGGAGTCATGTAATAAAATAAGAGTGATTTTATGGGAAAGGGACATGCCACTGTATTATATTAAATGAAAGTAGAAGATACAACTGGATTTCTTTGATGTCACAAGATTCCTTTCAGTGGTCCTTCATTCCAACACACACACTTGCTCCATGCTTGCATGAAGAAGATCTACTATGGCTTGATGGACAAATGGAGGCCTCAAGCATCAATTCAAATAGGATTCCTCACACAATTCTGAACCTATTCTTTCATCAATTCTCTATTCAATCTTTCTTAACCTATTCCTTGAGAAACCTTTCATTATATAGGAGAAGGAGAGATGGTTAAAGGGATGAGGATGATCCCACTAAATATGAGAAGTCAGTAGGATTCCAACCATGCGAATTCCAACTCATTTTCTAGAAGATCCTCTTCTAGAACATTCGTAACATATTCTCCCTTTTAATATTTGAAGTAGGTTCGCACCCTACTTATAGAGCAAATTGTGAACATATCGCAATCCAAGTATAGAGTGGCCTACGAGAATCAGGGTTTCTCGCACCCTACAATACATGTGGCCTGTGAACTCATCTTAAAAATATGTTTTGTAGAAGAATACAATAGTCACTTTTTTCAGGAAAAAGGTCCTTATGAGAGCCTGAACACATAATTGTAGAGACATCAAAAGAGTGAACAAAATAATGTGTAACATAATTCCCCCCTAAGTATGAGGCTGGAACTCACGACAGCCAAAATACTTTGTAAAATGTGTGTGTGTGTGTCAGAAACCAGGATCACACCTAATCAGAAACCTGCAAACAATCAAGAATTTGCATAATATAATACCATCTCTGAGGTAGGCATTCCCATGCTCAGACCACAAATGAATGAAATCACAAATGTAGGCCATGGCCACCAATCATACACCATGGATACATGTCACCAAAATGCTACATAGCCACCAGAAATACACTATGGATCTATGTTTAGAGGACTCGTATTAGGACATATCCACGTGACATACAAAGTGGATCTATGTGTTGATACAAATCATAAATACTTCATCACAACCTGGACCAAAAAGATGAGACCCAGGGTCTTCAATCCTGTCATCTAAAAATATGAATCTAGCCATGTGATTACATGTGTCGAAGTTGAACATAGTAGAAACCACTTGATTACCAGTCATTGACGAAAATCATTAACAAGTGCAAGGTAAATCACCATTGATGTCAATGACTCCCAAGGTACCTAATTACAATCAGAACAAATGTGAATAAATGAGTCGAAGTTGAACACTCGGTGGAATCTCTCGATCAGGAACCAATGATGTGAATCCACTGTCGAAAGCGAATAGACCTACCATTAAGGCATGCAGGTTCTAAGGTACTAAATGATTTCTAAGTCTTATTCCTAGATAATGAGTTGGATTCGATGGAAAAATACTCATCACAGGAGGGCCTTAATGTATCCCCCATCAATGACACGAAATAAGTAACAAATTTTTAGTGTAAGTCAAAGTATGAATATGATTTGAAACAGACACAGGAAAGGATGACACAGTAATAATTGACAACTGCAAATGGATGACTCAATGGAGGGCTTGTTTGGACTTCTCTTGAACATATGAATGACATGACAATGGTCTTGGCAGCATTGACTCAAAGACGACCCAAGATATGACCTTGTAGCAAGTTAGACGAGAGACAAAATGGATTTCCCAACTTGGATTCAAATGACAAATAAGGGGTGTCATGTTCAAGAGCGACGCTTATTGCCACTAATACAAATGTGAAGGCATATCCCTTTCCCAAAATTTCCCCCACCATTTCTAGTGAGTACCTATTTATTTTTACACAATCTTGAGGAGGATAACATATGCTTGTTGAGGTAATCTCATCCTTCGGGCGAGTCCCTCGGAGTACATTTAATGAACCCTAGGAAGGAGTGGTTCGGTCCCATAAGAGCCTGTCGATGTTTGTTTAACGAGTCCAAAGATAGAGAACTCGGGGGTTTTTCATGTTTTGAGAGTCTGAAAAACACTTAAAGAGAACTCTCCGAGTTCCTTTTTCATAAAATAAGTTCAACGAGACCGAAAAAGTGATAATCTATCGCTCATCGAACGTTTTCTTCAAATACTTTTACAAGAATGAAAAGAACAAGATTGCTCGACATTCTTTTCATTTTTTATGGAGCGTGAAAAGAGCTTAAAAGATACTCCCTTATTTTCGTTGTTTTCGTGTTACCATGACGAGTGTGAAAAGACGATAAAAGTATACTCGATTTCATTCTCATGTATTTTTGAGTGCGAGAATGAACAAAGACTGAGCTCAAGGATTTTCCTACAAAACCATAAAAAGGTATTCGTACATGTGATGAAAAAAAGGACAAAATACTTGTACACCGTCGTTCGGGCTTCTAGGTCATCTATTTGCAAAAAACCATGCTCACAAAAACATTAGGGCATTAGGTTTTTAAGAAAAATAATAAAAATAATATAAAAAATTAATGAGAAATAGTAAAAAGTGAATAAATATGGGTGAAAATCCCTTTTTACCATTTCATTGTTACTTTGTCAAAAACTTGTCCAACACACCTCTTTTTTCCCAAATTTCTTCACTCGATTGTGGGAGGTACAAGCAGTCATTCAGCAAATGGTTTCGGCTAATGAGTTAATCTCCTAATTCTTCAACTTTTTCATGGATTAAAATCAATTTTTATTGGCAAATTTTAGTGTTTTGATTCCATTTGGGGCCGGTAGGTGCACTCAGGTATTCTCGCAGGTGAGCCATTCAGGACCTGTGAGAACCTAAGGTTCTCGTAGGTCGGATTTAGTGCACCTGCGAGAATCTCATGCTTTGTGAAATCTTCACCTGTGCGAGCCGAAAATTGGATTTTTATGCATGTTTTTGCTCAATAAAAAATTATTCAAGAGGTTGAAATGAGTTGTCAACTTCCTTCTCATGGCTCCATTGCATATATTGATCATCATGATGTTGGAATGGAGGGAAAGAGAACACGGGGAGGATGATTCCTTTGCTGGAAATGATCTAGGTACAGTTGTTGCCCTTCATGAATGTGGGATTTTAAAAATTTTTAGATCTTGGGCATGAGTGCCCAAATCAGGTTGTTAGAGTACCTAGTCCACATGTGGGATGTGGATCAACAGGTATTTCATGTAGGGGTCCACATGATCACACTAGATATCGAGGATATCTATTTTCTGAGGGTGTTTTCACAACGTGGATACCATGTGACTCTGATCGGAGGTAGAGGTTGTGGACTTCCTATGAGAAAGTATGTTCGCCAATATTGTGTTCCCGAGGCAGAGAGAAGCAAGGGTAAATTCGCCATCTGGGGTGTCCAAGATATGACCTTACAGACTATCTTGTTCACCATTTCATGCATGGCCAGGAGCGTGGCTCCGTACATGGCTCTCCAGAGCTATTTCCAATATGCAATAGAGTGCACAGAGACTCGAGTTTTCAACTGGTCGGACGCGGTTCTTCGCAGTATGAAGAGGCAAATGACAAAGTGCAGAAGGGGTAACTTGAAACAGTTCGGGTACGGGTCAATTTTGGTGTCATTCTTCCTTGAGAGGGTCCCACTAATGTGTCTACAGGTAGATTGGGGTTTACCAGCCCCACAGGATCCAAGGATGATGAGGTGGTGTAACCTCATGGCTCGGCACGTAGCAGGGCCTATAATAAAATATAACGATTTTTTTTTTACTGGTTGAGGCCCCTGATGTTGATGATCGATGAATATGCATATGTCGGCTTGGATTTACAAGGAGATCTAGATTTGGTTCTACCTGAGGATGCTCAGTGGGGTGACCTAGGTAAGAAGTACACATTTTTCTTTTTAAATGTTTTTTGTAAATTTTATTATATAAAATGTTTTTATGTTTTCAATCCAAGGACTAATCAAAAAATTTATTTTGACGACACAGATGTAGGGTCATATCGACCTCCAAGAACATCTCCCATTCAGAGACGAGGAGAAGTGGCTCTAGTGGCAAGATGGGATGATGAAGACTACGAGGCAATTGAATAGAATTTAGAGGGACTGACTACTGATGTCTTGGACATCGCTATTGGGGAGATCCCAAGGTGCTATCAGCTACCATACTATGGGTGTGTCTTATTCTCTTAGTCGACTGCTCCATAGTGTAGCCCGAGCAATTGTATGTTACCATGAGCGTCATCCATGATTCTAAATTTTAGAAGCCATGGGCTTCGTATTTTGATATTTTGGTCATTGGACAAAAACTTTTGATCGTCATATATGTGTGTGTGTGTGTGTGTGTGTGTGTGTGTGTGTGTGTGACTTCTACTGGCTTATTTTGTTTTGTATGATACATGTGATGTGTGATTGGTTTTATAAATGTCTTAGATGTCTGTCTAACACATAATGAGCTAAAGCATCAGTCAATGTATTTAGACATCTAGGAATGTGTTGATATTCGATATAATCAAAATAACATTCCAAGAGGCGAATTCATAAATATACCCACAATAAAGTAGGACTTCGAATAGCATAGACATTACTTAACTGTAAAACTACTAGCTTTGAATCAATTCGTATAACCAGGTGGCAGATACCAAGAGAAATAGCATCAGTCAACAATTCGATGATGACGCTATATTCTGCGATATTATTGGTTGCACGATCGAGGCAAACACCTCATAGATTGATAAGTTTGTTTGTAGGTGCATAAATTGCCCATGCAACAGAAGCAAGGTTCTGAGTACTATGACTAGCGCCATCAGTGAAGCCAATGTGGGGTAGTGAAGACTCCGACATCTAAAAGCCAAGAAAAATGCAAGGTAAATGGTCAAGGGTAGAAACCAGATAATAGAAAAAAAAACACACTAAAGTAACACACAAAAGTATGATACAATAAAATACAAGCACTCATGCATAGATGACCTAAGCATAGTACTTCTTTAAGTAAATCCCATTTTTGGGTTCACTCAAAGGGATACCATCATAGTCCACTAACTCGTAGGCTCCTTTCTCCAACACTCGTCTGACGATATAAGGACCTCGCCACATAGCCTCAAATTTTTTGGCTCCTACCAAATCTCGATCTTGTTCATAAAGGAGAACTAGATCACCTTCAGAGAAAATGCATGGCTTGACATGTTTTTTGTATTGGGCTTTGATGCGTTTCTTTAGGGTTTCTATAACTAGGGTGGCATCACGACGGGTTTCATCTAGTTGCATAAGATACAACAGACGTTCTTCTTCAGTAGAGGTGTTTGGGAGAAGTTCAATGGATATATTTAGAGACGGTATATCACATTCAATCGACAAGATGGCTTCAAGACCATAAACTAACTTGAAAGGTGTAAACTCAGTAACAGACTTGATGGATGTCCGGTAAGCCCACAATGCTAAAAACAACATCGTGTGCCAACTAGTTTTGTGAATCCCTATCATCCATCGAAGCATGGTAATGAGGACTTTATTTATTGCTTCAACCTAGCCATTGGCCTGTGGATAATAGGGTGTTGAGTTTTCATGGCGAAGACCCAACTTTTTGGTGAGTTCTGACATCATGAAGTTTCTAAAGTGGCTATCGTGATAAGTAACGATAGCTTGAGGAACACCAAACAGAGCAATGATGTGATTGAATATGAATATTGCTACGGTCTTTCTGGTATTTTCGAATGTAGGCATCACCTCGGCCCAATTTGTAAAGTAATATATGACTATAATAATGTATCCATGTCCCCCAGCTGAGTGAGGGTGACATGTCATGAAATTGATACCCCATTTCACAAAAGGTCCAACGGAGACTATGGGGTGTAGAGGAGCAAGGTGTGATCATATTTTGTTGTTGTATGCTTGGAAAGCGTGGCATTTTTGGATAGCAATAATACAATCATTGAATAAAGAATTCCAAAAATACCCATCTCGTAAGATATTTTGGGCAGTAGCATACCCAGACATGTGACCACCACATGCTCTAGAATGGAAGTCATTCAAGGCATTCTCGGCTTTGTCAAAAGTGAGGCATCAACAAAAAATAGAGTCAATCCCACGATGATAAATAGTATCACCGAGGATAATATACTGACGGGCTTGGTAACATTTTTGACGATGATTAGTGCTAGAAAAATTGGGTCGGAAAGTCTGAGTCTGGAGATATATAATGATATCCCCATACTAAAGGTCATCGGAACTGATCAGAAAAAGGGATTCATCAGGTAATGAATGCTCTGCTACATTTTTCATCTTAGAACAGGGAAGGTCACATATCAATTCAGAAAACACCAAGGATTTCTTGGACTTAGCATATTCGAATTTTAAGTCAAACTCCTGGAGTATTATGATCCATTCAAAGTATTTTCCCCCTAGCAATTAACGTGTAAGAATGTGCTACATAGGGTTGCAATTGGAAATCACAGTAGTCTTGCATAAAGGATATAGTGCCGGAAACATTGAACAACTTGGATGGCATCCAAGGCCAATTTTTCAACATGTAAATACTTGGTTTCGGTAGTCATGAGACTCCAACTCAAATAATAAATGACATGTTCTTCATGAGAATCATCCTCCTGGACTATAACCATAGCAATGGTGTAGTCCGAGGCTGCGAGATACAAGAAATAATCGTGACTGTAATTAGGTGGGAAAAGTAGTGGGGTACGGGTTAAAGTCAGTTTTAAATCTTCAAAAGATTTGTTGGTAGGGGTATCCCATACAAACTTAGAACCTTTCTTGAGTAGTCGAGTAAATCCGAGGGTTAACTCAACATAGTTTGGGATGAAACGACGTAGAAAGTTTCCCTTCCCTTACAAACTTTGTAGCTGGCGAAGTGAAGAAGGAGGAGGGAGATTGAGAATCACCTCGACCTTCAAAGGAGTTACCCTGATCCCTTGACGTGAAATAATAAATCCCATAAGTCATCCGGATTCTACACAAAAAACACATTTGTATGGGTTTAAGCATATATGATAAAACCAACATCAAATAAAAATGGCTCGGAGGTGTGTTGGATGATCAACACAGTGCATGGAATGAGTCGGTAGGTCATCAAGATATGGTTGGAAAATGTTCTTTATATCATGAAAGGCATAAGACATAGCACGTTGAAAAGTCACGCCGACATTTTTTAAACCAAAGGGTAGTTTCTGGTAGGCAAAAGTGCCCCAAGGACAAATAGAAGCGGTCTTGTGTTGGTCGACGAGTACGATATTGATTTGATTATATCCAGAAAAACCATCCATCAAAGAGAAGATTTCACTCCCAGCACAATCGTTGATGATATGGTCAACGAAGGGGGTGGGAAAGTTGTCTTTAGGACAAGCTTTGTTAATATCCCTATAATCAACGCACATGCGAATCGTACCTTGTTTCTTGTTAACTAGAACAAGATTGGAAACCTAGTCAGTTAGATCCATGGGGTAAATAAAGTTGTCTTTAAGAAGTTTCTCAACTTCAAGCTTGATAGCAACTACTTTACGTGGGTGGACAGGACGAAGTCGTTTTCGAACAGGTTTCACGCCCACATATGTCTTAATCTCGTGTACAATAATGTCGGGGTCAATACCCAGTGTTTCTTCATAGCTCCATGGGAATACGACATAGAATTATTGAAAAAGAGACTTGTAGGTGACAACTTCATCATTGGAACATGAAGCTCCGATATGCACATTTT
The DNA here is from genome assembly GCA_900067695.1 of Picea abies. NCBI lineage: Eukaryota > Viridiplantae > Streptophyta > Pinopsida > Pinales > Pinaceae > Picea > Picea abies. The sequence continues at coordinate 22,297 of CBVK0100099137.1, forward strand.
CGACAACTCCAGGTTTAATGGATATGTCGAGGGGGATGGTGGGTGAGATATTACTTAAGTTCCCTTCATAGAACATATTGTGTGTAGACTCGAGAATGGTAGAAATGACGAAAACGTTCGACGGAGTCGAGATCCATTGGTAAATCTCAATGGTGTGTTGTTCAAGGAAGAGAATGGAACGATGATGTCCATTGTCCCAAGGGGTATCTTCCATGGACATAATAGACATAATCATCTCGCTTGTAGGAAAAATGAAATGGAATGGATTCGGAGATAGATCACCAAGAGAGGGGGTAGAAGGGGTTGTTGATTGAATGGCTTGATAAGAGAATTCAATCAGACTTAAAGGATTTTGGACGCCATAGTGGAGATGATCACTGGGGTTGGGTACTATCCACGGGTCAGAAGACGCAGGGGTTTCTTGAACAGAGGTGGAAATCATGTTGATCAAAGCAATAGACAGATGTGGAATATCGGGTGGTGGAATGGGGAAAGTACCCATCAAAGAGGAATCTTTAAGAAGACCCACTCCGACATTCTCTAGGGGGGGGTTTTGTAGTGAAAGGTACGTTGCTGGTACGTGTATCAAAGTTAAAGAAGGCCAATTGATCCACCGTAATTACTTTTCCTTGATGTGGGAAGCGTACGACATGGAAAAGAGTGAACACAACTACATGCATGGAATTGATCCAACTATGGCCAAGTAGAAGGTTTTAATCGAGAGGAGCGTCAAAGACCTCAATTTTAACATTGACCATTTTTCCTTCTAACGTAATAGGCAATGAAGGGAGGACACCGTAAGGCTTAAACCCAGAGCCATTAAAGGCTTTGAGTGTGTTGTGTGATTCTTTTGAGGAGAGTTGATGGCTTTCCAGCAGGCAATAGACATGACACATGTCAAGGCACCCTCATCAATAACTGTTCTACAAATGTTCTTGTCGGAGACAATAACTTGTATTTGAAATGCTAGTTGAGGGGTAACCTTGGAATGTGATCTTCCAAGTAAAAAATTATTAAATTTGTATCTGTAGGGTCGATTCCACCAATAGATTTCAATAGTGCCTTCCGTTGTGTGGGACAACTCTAAAGGACTTTGAGGGCTGACATCGTGGACAATGCTTGGGCCAAATATTCTACAATACTATAGTTCTGGGCAGCACATGCATGAGAATTGAAAGCAAACTTTTGAACAACACCCTTCCATGGAGGGTGAAGAATTGTGTCTAGGCTCGATTGTTCGAGATGAAGAGGATCGTTGGTAGGTGGAGCCGATGGAGATGGTTGGACCAAGGAAGGAGTTATTTCATCAACCTTCTCTTTGGAGGAAGAATAATCTTTGGATCTAGTGGTAAGTGTGATTTCATTCTTCTTTGAATCACCTGTACACATTAATACATAGGATGTAGTGGAGGGGGAGGGTTGGTCATGAATGACCAATTGGGCTTGTTGTTGAGAAGGGAAGGGTTGTGAAAACATGGCCGGAGTTGGTGGTTTCGGGGTCACTTGAAGGAACTTAGTAACCTCGACGCATCTTGGACAATCCTTAGTGTAGCGATCATCACCACAGATAAGACAAGGGTATCAGGGTTTGCGTTTATCCTTATCGTCAACAGGTTGTGTTTTGGTCTTCTCAGATTGTGGATTATTTTTATCCTCCTTATTCTTACCCTTCCCTTTTTTGGATTTATTCTTTCCGGTAGGGGTATATTGAACAGAGTTCACCTCAGATGTCTTACCGATGGGAGGAGTAGGAGATGAATGTTGAACATTAGAAGCAATAGACTTGGGGTTGGTGGTAGAGGCTTGTGCAGAGTGGGGTTGGGCATGGAAAGTGCCAATCACACCATCAGCCACATGAGAAGAAGTAGGAGTAGTTGAAGTAGCAGCAGTAGAAGGGCGAGGTGCGTCAGGGAGTAAATCATAAAGAGTACCCGTTTGTGAGTAAAAAAGGTCAAGGTATTGAGCACGACTGATCGCATGTTCTTCTGTGACAACTCCACCCATGGCGATGTCATGAGTGATGTCATTCATGAATGATTTCGTGAACCACTCTGCCAGTAATTGATCAAGAAGCTCGAGTTTGATGAGACGTCATCTCTGTTGCCACTCATGAATGTGATCAGAGATATGAGTGTCTTTGGTTTGTTTGAAAGAACTCAAAATTTTGGTTCCTGTTTCGTAATGGATCGGTAACTGGTAGTGGGTGAGGAAATCCATGGCAAGGGTGCTAAAGTCAGCGAATAATCCTCATGGTAATTTTGTATACCACTTCGCGGTGGAACCCGTGAGAGTTCGCTAAAAAAGATGTAATCGAATAGAGTCATCCATCAAAGAATTGGATGAAAACCAAAGGTGGAAAGTCATTACATGATTGTTCGGGTCCTCTCTCGGTTTACCATCGAACTTAGGAATGTCAGATGGTAGTTTGGATGGTATGAAGGGCCATTGAGGAGAGTGATAGATAGGATCGTTTAAAATTCTAGATAGATCAGAGAGGTCCAGGGTGGCTAAGAAGGGTAACTGTCTATTCACATGGGGGTACTGGTGACTTTGGGGAGGAAGTCCCGTAGTTATACCAATAGGACCATAAGTAGTTTTCATATAATGCGAAGATCCGGGCACATTCAGTTGTTGGTGTGGAGGCATATAGTTTATAGGGTTGTATTGGTTAGGGTGGTTCCCTTGAATAGGGATGTTGGGTCCAACGTTCAAGCACCAAATGGAATTGGACGGACTTGGATATGGTTGACCCGTACTAGGGGGTATAAAAGAGCTAGCTTGAGGTTGTTTCCCCCTAGTTGATTGAGGATTATTTTGGATAAGATAGTTCCAATACTGGGCCACGGTTGTAGGTATGTTTTGTACAGAGGGTGGGGTAGGTGGGGGTTTCCCTCCAATCAGAGGTTGCATCCCAATTGGGATTTCACCTCTAAAAGGGGATTGCATTTGGCCTCCAAGGTGAAAATGTCCACCAACAGGAATCTGATAATTAGGTGTGAAAGACTGGGTGGTGCCACTAGGGTTGGTTCTTCCGATAGGGGATGGAAGAGACCCTCTAGAAGGGGGTTGAGGGAGTGTCAGAATAAAACCAAGAACAAGATGGTGCCCAAAAGGAGTGGAAATTCTCGGAGTCCTGGATGACATTTTTGTAGGAATGGGAATAGAAGCATTCATTGCATGATATCGAGGGGGAAGCTTCAGGGTGATTCTAGGTGACAACGGTGTGCCAATGGGGGCCTGGCTAGCCACTGTATTCCTAGTGTGAATATCCGTAGTATCTGGGACCATTGTATAATGGGCCATTTGAAGGGGGATAGTCAAGATATGGTCAGCTAGCTGAGAATTTGAACTAGGGAAATAATAATTGGTAATAAAAGGTATCGCATCTGGATTGGATGTTTCGGGTGGCTCAGGTGTGACAGTGATATCAATGCCTATTCCTGAGCCAAAGAGATCCCATCTAAAAATTCCAGTAGTCTAAAAAGGATCTTGACCTTCAGGGCCAGTAAAAGGTTTGGTTGGTAATCCAAAAGACTCAACAACAATTTCTCTAAATGAATTCACTCAAACAATATGTCTCACAGAGTCGGGAGGAAGTCGCAAGCCCTCTCGAGAATCTATAATTATAAATTGTTCTAAAGAGTCATTTCTTTCCACTCGTGGAGTGGCAATGTCTTGGACTTCACTCTGTTGAGGAGAGCCCTCTGGTGAGTTGGTAGGCAAGGGTTGAGAACCTTCCAAATCTTCTGGGGGTAGTCCTTGCATTCTATGTGAATGGCATAGAGGGTCAATGGTGATTGAGCTAAAATATCACGAAATAAATCCTATGGCCAACTTATGGAAACAAACAACATGCACTAGTAAAATCTAGGAATCAAAACCAAGCAAACAAGACCTTCCTATTCCGAAGTCACTAGTTGTTGATGAAATCCAATGTCGCAACGTCGAGACAAGAAGGGGATGGGCTAGGGTGGAAAAGTTATGTTGACGACCTGCTTAACGGAATTACACCCTGGTGCAAGCTCCCACACATAATCATGGGTATACCCTCCAAGGAGCCCGAGTGAGTCTGGCCAACGTCGATTCCAGATACTATGAAGACTTACCCCTCCATAGTCACCTTGTGTAAGACACTAAAAAGATAGGCTACTAAAGTTACCACAAACAACAATGATGCTTGGGGAAATAGTCGACAGTTTGATCCACACGCAAGGGTAGGGTATCTAGCCCAAAATCAACTTGAGATGCTTCCACTCATCATTGTGGGTATACCTTCAAGCAACCCTGATAATATCTGCAATCTCTACATCGAGATCAACAAAGAAGGGTGAGTAACTCTATCAATCTCAATGCGACCTCAGGTTTGACCCTTGTGTGAGAAGGGCTTCCCAAGACAAAATGTTGCAAATGGAATTTGACACTCCCTATCACAAGATACTATTGTGTGTTTTTTGCTTTGGAGAGTGTGTCTCACTGCCTATTCCAAAGCTCTAGCCTAGCTAATGTTGGTGNNNNGAGTGTGTCTCACTGCCTATTCCAAAGCTCTAGCCTAGCTAATGTTGGTGCAAAAGAGCCCTAGAAAATGTTACTAGTTGAATTTTAAAGTTGCGCAATATTATTAAAGGCTATTGTTACTCAAGAGGGAGAAGGAAATGAAACTGTTGTTGTGTAAGACTTTGACCCAACAATGCATAAATAGAAATGAATGATACAAACTTTCGTTCGATGAATTCTATCTACAGCAGGGAAAAAGGATTTTTCTGGAACAATGCAAACTATGATATACAATTCTCTTTTTAAATGTAGTACCAAACAATCATTGACAATGTAAATTCACTATTTTTTCTCTTTCAATATTTTTAACGCTAATATTTTTTGAATAAATGATTACTTAAAAGAAAAAGACTCTCAATTTATTTTTTTTAGAAACCAGAAAATAGGGATGGAACTAAGAAAAGGTAAGCAACCAATGAAAATAAAATACTCGACAAACAACCAAATCGATCTTTCAATGGAGATAAAAAAATAAAAAATTGACAAGGAAAAGTCTCTTCAAATGCACAAGGACAAATTTTTTTCCAAGCAGTAAGCAATCTAAAACGACAATTAATCCCAAATTTTAATCCAATCAAAGATTTTTTTACCAAACAAGCACTCAGATCTCAGAATCATAGATTATACCCTTGTTAATAAAAGGTCAAGAAGTAAAAACTGGGAAAAATGATTAATGGTGAATGGACATAGTGGCTAAGTGGACATTAAATGATAATTCAATTATGTAAACAAACAAATA
>CBVK0100099138.1:0-27583 GCA_900067695.1 Picea abies
AAAGAAAGCAATTTTATTCATATTGACAAAATTACATTAGTACATGCTCTGAGCGTTCTGGTAGCTAATAGCTCCATTAGGTATGATTGTGTAGATTTCCATAGTTAGTTATGATGATGGAGAATGTTTCTGGATGTAGACTATGTATGAGGTTTCAAAATGTCTAACGTTTCGAGTGGACACTCCACCCATCATCAGGGACATAAAATCTCATAAGGTGGAAGAGAGCGTCGAGTTTCCTTTCCTATTTATAAATTAAGAGAGCAAGTGACTGTTGTGGGAAAGAGAAAAAAATTAATTAATTAATGGGAGATAGAACGAAAGAGAAAAATAGATTAAATAATGGGAGATAGACATTGAGATCGGGGAAAAATAATATTGATAAATTGTGATGAGAAAGAATATTCAATTGGGTGGAAAAATTAGTGGAAAAATAATAATAATAAGGATGGAAACAAATTTTTAAAGATAGTCGTTGAGGTAAGTAAAAACAAAGAGGGGAAAGCGATTAGCATAATAATTACATTAGGGAAGGATATTAGAGTGATTCAAAATTATTAAATATTTTTTTTGCATAAATTAAATTAAATAAGGATATGCATAAATTAAAGAGGTAATATAAGATAGGTTTTCCATTTCGAAATCTCATACACAACTCTGTTAGGATTATTGAAGATAGATGTAAAAATATTGGTTCAAATTATATACAAAAAAAAACTATTTTCCATCGGCCCAAAAAGGGTTCAGGCTGGAAGAATCCCATTAGAGATCACTAAGTATAAAATTTTTATCTAGATTATAATATTAATATTCAAAAAGAAGAACCCCCAAATGGGGTGACACCTGGTGAACGCTTGTCACATGGTGCGCTGGCAATGAGGGTAGTTAAATCCCCTCGCCACCACCCTCCTCTTACGTCCATTCGAAATGTATAGCATTCATTTCAGGCAGATCTCAGTGCGTCGGGACAGATTGACAACCTTAATGGTGATTCAAGCTTGGCCCTTTGGTACAGGTACGATGCAACAAGGTTGCATTACCTTGGATTTCATGGCTACCCAGGTTGTCACTTTCCTCATCATCATGCAGGTATCTCCTCACTATGGCTTTTATCTCTAGAATTTGTCTTTAGTTTTTCATTCTCTCTTGGTTGTTATGCTCCGAGCACGCGGAGCCCCTATAACTCTCCTTCTATCCATTATCAACACTTTTGGCCTCTCCTATGTCAACTCCCCCCCCTTGAGATCAACCTCGCCATGCCTCGTGAGAGAGGCAAGTCCCGACATGGGCCAACCTACTACAGTCAAGTAGGCAGGCATTGAAGCACATGGTCGATCTCTCTCTTTCCCAATCTAGGAAGTAGCTCGACCCTCTCTCCCCACTTTGGTCAAAACTGGTGTGATAATGCTAAAGCTGAGTTTCACCTATCTAAACCAGAGAAAATATATGGGGGATGCATAGTGGAGGAGGATATTCCTCCTAAATGGGAAGAAATTTCACCTAATTTACAGAAGACCGCCATGGAGCAGTGGCCACATACTGGTACCAGTATCCCTTTGCATTCTCTTGAATTGGCCATGACAGGATGTATAGTAGAAGAAGAAATCCATCCTCTGATGCCAGATTACTATAAGAATTCTATCGACCCCAATGATGAGGACCCGATGATAAAGTCTGGCGATTGCTGGATCGAGGAGGAAAACCATAGAGAAACATACACAAGAGTGCAAGTTTTCCCAGCTCTGGGTAGCCACGACCTACTCGACTCCTACAGGCTCACGAAGGATCATTTGGTATTGATTTTTGAGATGAGGAGAGACTTGGCAGAGCAACTGCACAACCAACACATCATTAGCAAGCGCATGGACGTTATGTTCAACTCCGTGTCAAGTGAGCCTGCAAAAAGTCATTTCTCGACATGCTGTCAGCCATACACCTTCAAAATTTGCCAGGATGGATGCCCAGGTTTTCCTCATGTTTGGTCTCTTTATTGTTAATTTTTTTGGTTTTAGCTACAAGGTTTTTGTGGAAATTAGACTCTAGTTCATTAGCTGGTCCTTGCACAATGTCGACCACCTATTCTAGTTTCCATGCATGTGGTAGAACAGGTGGCGAGTCCTTTTGTTTTTTCAGACATGTGTCGTTTTATGGTCCTTGAACATTGTCGTCCACCTATTTTGGTTTCCACATATGTGGCAGAAAATATGGCGAGTCTTGGTGTATCCTCAGACATGTGTCGCTTCTTTTGTTAGAGTAAGGTAATGCAATCTTTTATTTACAAAAGAAGAAACAACATTTGTTTTGTTAATCAAACAATGGTCCCAGGGTCATGAAGAAATTTCAAGGAGCTATTCAGGCTCTTTTCCCATACTTTCCGACATCCTTGGTCTAGTGTCAATCTAGCTTTTGAGAGTCGATCCACTTATTTGTTCAAAGTCCTGTAGACATGAGAAAATGTGAAGTGTGAGAATGTATGTAGAAGTATTTTGATGTCATCCAACAAGGACTGCAAAGTGTAGGAGTGTAGATATTTACTTCCATTCAAGCATTTGATAACAAGCATATAGTCCCCATAGATGTTTATGTGAGAGATCCCTTTTTCCTTGGCAAGAATTAACAACAGTTTTATGGCCATGAATTTGTTGAAATTGTTTGAGGATTCCCCCATATTTGTAGAAAAGGATGAAGAGGTGTAGATATCATAATGAAGAATCCCCCCATGGATCCATCAAATAAATCCCATGTAACGACCCCTCTTTTACGACATTAATGTAATTGAGAATAGTAGTGGTAAATGTTTTTTTTGAAACATCAACAGTTAGAACAAGTAACATGCGACAAAACATACACCAATATTTACACATCTATTATCATCTACATCTTTTCACTGCAAGAATAAACTATAACATTATGATACTAAAAGATCAATGATATCACATTACGATAACAAAGGTGTATACCTGCCCAACTTATCTTCCAAGGTTAGGACCTCCAAGACACATAATCAACGCTCAAGTCCAGAATTCATTCAATTGATTTTGAACATTTAAGGTCTCAGGACTAGCGACTGTTCTAAAGAACATGGAGATATCTATTCCCATAACCAAATCAATTCTAGACTCAGGACTAAAGTAACAATAAAGTACTTGATCATAACTCAAATTAAATATTCAAATACTCATTATACTAGACAAAAGTTTACTTCTCTTAAGATTACGAACAACAATAATTACTCATCATCTAGATAATATGCCCTCTCTTTAGAATACCATCATCTATTATTTAATAATATGCCTCCTCTTTATTAATTAGATTGTCTAATCATTATTTACCTTAAACAATTTTCTTCCCTAAATGTAACATTAATCATTCAACATTTAGACAAAATGTATCCTCTCTATAAGAATGCAAATCAATTGTTTCTCACTATCTAGACAAAATTACTTTCTCCATAAGAATACCACATAAGATTTATAGTCAAAATTTAACAATTTTCTTTCCCTTAAAAATATAAGTAACAAATAATTTTTTCACTATCAAACAAGGGTTCCACAAGTAATACATGGATCACCCATAATAACTCCAATAATAAATTCCATCATACAATCAAATCGAAATGTAAACTATACCAGTTAGCTTAATCACTGACTCAACTTCATTAATAAAGGCATTCTATCATGAGTCTTTTGAAACCAAGTGAATAATTTACCAACTATGGTGCAAAGATTTCATAATCAATAAACGTAAAATTCAAGATCTTCGCAGTAGAGTTACTAGTACAACTTTATAGACTCAATATAATATCTATCTAGTATCAAGATAGTTTAATTTTACAAGATATTGTTTACCTTAGGTGGGTAAGATATCAATATCTAACAAGGATTTGTCAACTGAAGATTTTGAATTAGAGATACAACTTAAGTTTAAGAAATCGTGTTCTAAAAATAGTTCCTTCGCTACTCAAACGACGACTAAGGGTTCCTTAACTGGTCGGAAAGGAGAGTCTGATTATCCAAATTGGGGATAAAATAAATCAAGACACTTGAAGGTAGGGCGAGCTTGGCGAAATGGTACTAAGACGACCATTCCAAAACTCATACATTTGGAAGGAGATACTAAGATCTAGCAAGGGTATACCAATATTCTTGGTAGATACAATTAATGATTAAGTCAACAAATCAATGTGTGAAGAACCGAGGTAACGATATCCAACAAAATCGTTACAACACCAAAGATAACAGATGGAGTTTTGGATTCGCTACAAACATCTAGAGGTCAACTAAAATTTGACTAACTGAGAGGCTAGCTAGGATCTGCAGTGGATCTAGACTTTAGTAAATGCACAACTCATGTTACTTTTGTACAATTACTCACAGGTGTAGTGGAGAGAATGATATCATTAAACTTTGATTACAAAATTATACGACAACGTCATTATAATTTTAATTCCCAGACTTGCAATTAAATCGACAGTCATAATGAATCATACTCAAGATACAACATAATCATACATCGAAGAGTGCACTTCTAAAATTCAGAATGAATTTTAGTTTGCAACGACCCCATTTCTTTTAGTTTTGGAACTGCGAGTAGATTTTCAATGAATAACACTTTTAAAAATAACATTGCATTAAACTTGATAACAGATCCAATTTATTGGTTTCCAGAAGTCACAAATGAAGTAATGATCTTAAGGAAGATCGAATCTTCTATTAGGTAAACAACGAATAACAAATCCATAATCGGATTCAAGAATTACAACGACCATACAAGTACAGATCATAATTTTAATTATTTCTTACAATGACCACACAAAAACTTTAATTAGGGAGGTGCCACAACCTTTATAAAAATTCCAACGAAATACTAAGCCAATACTTCAGTCAATTTATATAGAGACCCAACATATATATATATAAGAGACACAACATATATATATATATATATATATATATATATATATATATATATATATAGTAACCAATACAAGATTTGGGTTCCTGAACTGTAAAGAAATCACGCACATCTTAGTAGTATAAAATTGGAAGTAAATCAATTACAACTATAGCGACACAAACAAGAAAGACTCCAGATTCGTATTTAGAGAATCCAAGAAAATTCCACTCCGAATTTCGTTTAATAATTCCAACGATCCAATGATTTTTAACCTTTCGAAAAGCTTTTGATCTGGGTAGTGATCAATACAATATTCTAATTTCTAGAAATTAACAAGATACCACCAAAAAAGAACTTCTAAAATGTTGATCGACAATTTAAATTATTGTTTTAAAATACAACACGAATTATGGTTTGAATTCACAATAAAATTTACAATGCCATTCGAAGTTCAATTCGGTTTTGCAATAAAATTTACAGCGATAAAACAATTCCTCTAGGAATTGGATCTATCATTTAGTTGGAAACGAACAATAACAATTGGGTTTCAAGAAATTCTAATTGATTTTGCAGCTGCTTTAACCATTATAATATACATTTTTTATCATGCTACAATAAAATTTAAAAATAAAATACCGGAACCAATGAAAACTGAGAGTTAATGGTGTCCTTCAAACTCTTGCGCTCCTTCTGTACTCTATCTTGATAATCACTGAAACTTCACCGGTACCTCCCATCCAATGCTAGCGGTACTCTTCTCCCCCCTTACCCCCCAAGCCACAAAGGGGCCACACATAAGAAACCAACAAACAATAGCTCCAAGGATTTTCTCGCAAGGAAGAGCTTCCACTCTTTCTCCAAGCTTGGTTTTCCAACTCTCACAAGTAAAACACAGTCCACAAAATTTTGGCATCATAACATTACCAAGTAAAAGAGAGATCCCTTTCCCTTCTACCACATTTGTTTTATAGAAAAATCTCCAATGACACATGTCCTCATGCACAATTAATTATATTTTTAATTAATTTAATTAGGATTATTCACCCACACACTTGTCACACTCTCCCAAAGTTGCACAAGTAATTACCATTTTTATTTTACTTAAAATCCAAATTCCCTTAGATTCCCCAATGTGTTCCTATTTTTTCTCTTAGTTGTCCCTTTGCTCCCCAAATTTTCATGTAATGAGTGTCTCCTAACTAGATCTTAGTTAGAGTTGGATTAGGAGTCTTCTTCTAGTTAGACTAGTGGTANNNNATCTTAGTTAGAGTTGGATTAGGAGTCTTCTTCTAGTTAGACTAGTGGTAGGTTGACTCAAGATTATATTCCATGTGTACTCATATTCTCTCATATTATTATTTCTTCTATTTTTAAAATTCAATTTATTAATTCCATGCACACATGTGCATTTTTTAACCTTTAAATTTTATTCCCTCTTTTTTTTTTCCTAGAGTTTGATTATATTCTCAAATCTTTTAACTTATGTCATAATTCCTGTAGTCCTTTTTTAAAAATTTAGACTTAGGATTAGACTTTTGTTAGGCTTTATAATTAACAATTTACTGTTTAATTAATTATTTTATTCCAACAAGATCTAATCATTTCAATGTTTTCTAGGCCACTTAGATTTATTGACTTGAGTTTTAATTACGCGACGTTCCCTTCAATATGCACCTCCATGCTCCAAGGGTGTCACTCACCTTAGACTAGTTTTGAAAGTTTGTCCGACCCTTGGAGTCAATACTCCATTAAATCGACCTTGTGAGAGACTAAGGGCTTCTAAGGAATAAGGACTCTACATTATTGCATGCCCCTTAGAAATATCCATGAGTGACTGCCTTAGTGTCCTCCCTCATGACATCATGGACCTCTCGAACTAGGTAATCGTTAACCTACAACTTAGACCATGCCAGGAGTGCTCGTAGGTTGCGACAGGGATGTTGCCACACCTCTCCCTCAATGTTTGGTTTATGTGCATGGTGATGTAAACCCCCTACCCTTGGGCCGAGGTCCACTCCAGGATCTTTCTAAGCCTGCCCTCTTGAGTCTAATTGACTCCTTGATTTTCCCTCGAGAATATCTCATACACTCGCGGTGTATCCACAGGTCCTCATGAGTTGAGCCTTCGTGAGCAAACACCAGGCATCAACTCTTATCTTTTGATCAACAATGAAATTGTGTCTTTCGCCAAATTAGAACTTCGGGCTTCGTAATTTCACGATCCCTAATTTCAAGCTTCTCGACTCTTCCACCTGCCGAAACCCGAAATGTCAAAACACCAAAGTCCTTGGCTGCGTCCTCCTATGCTCCTGTTTCGCATTTCCTGACTTCGGGAATTCCAGAACCAGGAACCCTGATCTCTTGTCTTCTAAAGTGCCAATTTTTTTAATCCCGACACGTTCATCAAATTTTGGCTCCTCGATGGGTTTTCTCGCTTTTTTTCGGGGTTTTGGACTTCACGATTTCACAAATCCTGATGTGAGGTTTCCTGACTCTCCAAACCCCGAACCCCGAAACAGTCAACGAAGTCTGACTCTGACTATTGAAAAAACTCGCCACTTGTCCTCTCAGCTGTCCTCGGTCTCTGACGTGGATTCCTGTCACCTGTCACCTTTCCCGGATTTCAGAACTTGAATCAGTCCTCGATTGTCGTTCCCCTGTCACTTCAAACCCCGAATTCCGAAGCGATGCCTTCTATGGAATCAATGACTGATAGCCTTCCTTGAGATCCAATGGCTCATGTTATTTTGAGCTTTTGGGTACCAGGAGTTCGAAACTCTCGATCCTAAAACACTTGTCACCACAATCCCTGAATTCCTGAACCCCGAAACACTGAAATGTCGAAACGCGCCTTCACAGATATTTCATGTTTTGTAAATTCGAGATTTCTAATGTGAAGTGCCCCGAATCCTTGTCAATGTGAATGCCAAAACCCCGATCCCCGAAATGCCGAAATGCCACTTCAAGGATTTTTCGGGTTTCACAATTCTGGGTTTTTCAATACAAAGGCCCCTGGCTCCTTGTCATCAAGACTTCCGGTATTTCGAATCCCGAACTACCAAAATCCCGAAATTCACATCCAATTTTGTCACGACTTGCGACTTCGGGTTTTTCCCTCTGTTGTGTCTTGATCGCTTGTCCTCAAGACCCCTGAAATGCCGAACTTCGAAATTTCGAAACGCCGAAAATTCTGCTCCTCGCCTTCACACACGATAATCCAATTCGCGCTTCGGGAGTTCGAGCGACCAAGGGTTTCTTCCACACTTTGGACCTACAACCCTCGAAATGCTGAAATGATCTCGACAGTCCAACAGTCATGATCAATGGTCCACATTAGATCCTTCCTCTCGAAGGATGAACTTGTCCAACGTTTAACTTCCCCCACAACTCTCTTGGATCCTACGGTCTTCGTTATTTCGTGAATTCTCCACAGAGAATTTTGACCGTTCAATTCTTCCCTCAAGAACCTCTATGAAATGAACTAATATTCCCTCGCCATGACCTTCCTTCTGCAAAGCAAATTCACTTCGCCTCCCTTTGAATACTTTAAAGGCACTACCCCTTCTGAGATTTCTCTGATAAATTCAAGCCTCGAGCAAGGGCCTCTGCTCGCACTCCTTGCGCCAGACCTTCAAATACTTCCACGTATTTGAACTCTCGACTCTATGCACCTTCTACAACAACAATCTTTCTCTCTTCCACCTTAGTTAACAACTTCTAAGGACTCAACTAGCCTGCACACGTCTTGCACGACTCCTGTGCTTCACTTGCACTTCTGCTAAAATGAGAACAACGATATCCCTCTTGAGATTTCAGAGATAAACTCTGAAACTTGTCAACGCACACCTTGCGGACACTTTCATTGCACTCCTTGCAGGAACTTCTCTCACTCAGGAAGAGAAACAATTGAAACTCATTCTCTCTCTCTCTCTTCCAGACTTCAAACAATTAACATGAAATCATATAAATTCACAATACTAAGGCAAATGCATAACCGAGAGCATAAAACAATTGTAAGAAGACCATTCAACATGTACAAACATAAAACATCATAACACCATGAATCTGAATTAAAGCTTTATATATTAATTCAAAGCTCTTGTACATGAGTTCTTCTTCTCAAATCTCTGCTACAACTCTCCCTTCTCTTTGCTCTATGCTAATGTTACAATAATGATCTCATGATCTAAAGATGAGGGTGTCTATATTCGGTTTTCCCTCCTGCTCCTAAAACTGTCTAATCTATCATTCAAATCTACCTACTTTCATTAACTATGCATAAATGCCTCTACATTCTACATATGAGAGCGAATCGCTCATGATTTGTTTACAATATGCAAGTATACTTCCCTTTAACCATTTCATTAATGCTTCAAAAACATTTCGAAAATGCGCACTAGTGGTCTTCCAGCTGTCTTCCGCCTTCACGCTTGTTTGATTGCTGACGATGCTCTTGCATCATACTCCCTTGCTTGAAAATTTTCATGAACTCTTGTTCATGAGCTCTTGCACGGTCTGTCCATGCTTGTGATTTCTGCCTCATCCTCCCAACTGAAATCTTCAATTGGATGTCCCTTCAATTTGACCAAGTATTGAAAATACTCTTTCCTCCTGGTCTTTTTGCTAACCCTCTTGTCAATTATTCTTTCCATCTGTGGCTTTGCAGTTATAGGCATTTGTTTGGTCCACTGAAATTTTGTCTGTTCATTCTCTGCCCCTACTTCTTCAGCTTTGTAAGGGTACAAATCTAAGATGTTGAATATCGGTGAAATTCTGATCCCATCGGGTAATTCAATCTCGTATGCATTTGCCCCAAATTTCTTTATGACCTTACATGGTCCAATCTTCTTCATTTTCAGTTTGTTATATTTCCCCCTTGGGAACCTCTCCTTCCTCAGATGTGAAAGAATCAGTTCACCAACTTCAAATTGAAGTTCTCGCATGTGTTGATCTGCTCTGCGCTTGTACTCTTGACTCAAATTCTACAATCGTTCCTTAACTCGACTATGAAGCTCCTTCATCGCTTCTATAAAGTCCTCTGCACTAGCACTTCTGAATTCAGTTTGTTCCATATCTTTCAATTCATAAACTCCCCTTGGTTGCATTCCATATACAATTTGGAATGGGCTCTGCCCTATGCTTCTATTGATCGAATCATTATAAGCAAATTTGGCCTGTGGCAGAATGTGATCCCACTGACTGTTTTTTTCAGTCACTAGGATCCTTAGAAAATCTCCCAAACTTCTGTTTACAACTTTTGTCTGCCCATCCATATGAGGATGATAAGATGAGTTAAAAGACAAACTTGTCCCCAGCTTCTTCCATAAAGTCCTTAAAAAATGTCCCACAAACTTGGTATCTCGATCTGAAACTATACTCCTTGGTAAACCGTGAAGTCTGACGACTTCTTTGAAAAATAGGTTCGCAATATGAGTTGCATCACTGGTTTTCTGGCATGGTATGAAATGTGCCATCTTTGAAAATCTGTCTACCACCACAAAGATTGAATCAAATCCTCTTTGTGTCCTTGGAAGTCCCAATATGAAATCCATGCTCACTGCATCCCACAGCCTCTCAGGTATGGGTAATGGCTGGTATAATCTTGTGTTCTACCTTTTCCCCTTTGTGTGTTGACAAATCCTACATTTGTCCAAAAATTTCTTAACATCTGTTCTCATCCCTAGCCAAAAATATGCGCCATTCAAATTTGAGAACGTTTTGTCATGACCGAAATGTCCGACCAATCCTCCACTATGTTTTTCTTTCAGCAGGTTCTCCCTCAAGGAGAATTTTGGAATACATAACTAATTGCCCCTGAATAATAATCTGTCCTGGATCATATATTCGGTCCATTGGCTTCTGTCCCTGAGAATTGGATTCTCAGACGCCTCGTACGCTTCTTTAAAATCTGGGTCATCCCTGTACATTTCTTTGAGGTTATCAAAACCCAAAGTTTTGACTCTAAATTCATGCATAAGCAAACATTTTCTGCTCAAAGCATCAACAACTTTGTTAGCAGTTCCAGAAATATGTTTAGTTACAAAAGTAAAATTTTGCATGTATTCAACCCATTTAGCATGTTTTTGGTTCAACTTTTCCTGTTGAGTGACGAATTGCAAAGCGTGATTACCGTTGTACAAAACAAATTCCTTAGGAACCAAATAATGTCTCCATTTCTTCAGCGCTTGTATGACTGCATAGAATTCCTTGTCATATGTTGAATATTTAATCTTTGATTCATTCATATTTTTGCTGAAGTATGCGACCGACATGTCATCCTGGATCAAGACTGCTCCAATTGCAAATCCACTTGCGTCACACTTGACCTAGAATGTCTTGTTAAAGTCTGGAAAAACCAAAATCAGTTGCTTAGTGATCTTCTTCTTCAACAAATTGAAACTTTTCTTTGCTTCCTCTGTCCAATGAAAATATTTATATCTTTTCTTCACTGTATCCATCATTGGTGCGCTAATTCCACTGAAATTTCAGATGAATTTCCTGTAGAAAATAGCTAATCCATGGAAGCTTCGAACTTCAAATACACTTTTCGGTGATGGCCAATTCTTAATCGCCTCTACCTTATCCGGATCCATTTTTAGCTCATTTGTAGAGATAAAAAAACCCAAATAAATGAGTTATGTCCTCATGAATATTGATTTCTTCACATTAATCAACCATTTCTTTTGTTGTAATCTCCTCATCACTGTAGCCAAATGCTTTAAATGCTCTACTTCGGTCTTGTTGAAAATCAGTATATCATCAAGATATACGATGATGAATTTCCCTATGAAATCCTTCAAAACTTCATTCATCAACCTCATGAAAGTACTGGGCGCATTTGTTAAGCCAAATGGCATAACAATCCATTCATACAGCCCTTCATTCATCTTGAATGTTGTCTTTCATTCATCAGCTTCTCTCATACGAATTTGATGATATCCGCTTTTCAAATCAATTTTTGAAAAAAACTTTGCTCCACTCAAACAATCCATCAAATCGTCCATCCTTGGCAATGGAAATCTGTATCTGATGTTAATCTTATTGATTTCCCTTGAGTCTATACACATCCTCCAGCCTTCATCTTTCTTTG
The DNA here is from genome assembly GCA_900067695.1 of Picea abies. Taxonomy (NCBI): domain Eukaryota; kingdom Viridiplantae; phylum Streptophyta; class Pinopsida; order Pinales; family Pinaceae; genus Picea; species Picea abies. Next base: position 11,987 of record CBVK0100099138.1, read on the forward strand.
GGCTGAGCACTGTTGGAATAACACATGGACTCAAGCTCTCTCTAACCAATCCTTTGTCCATTAAATATTGAACTTGTCTATTGACTTCTTCATTCTCCTACAACGTCAACCTGTACGCTGCTTTGTTTGGTAAACTAGCTCCAGGTATAAGATCAATATGATGACTTGTACTTATGATCGGTGGCAATGAACAAGGTAGTTCGTCCACTACTATATCAGCAAATTCCTCCAGCAACTTCTGGATTTCCTATGGTAAATCATCCATCCTTGTACTGGTCAAAACAATTCTAGGCTTCCTGACCACAATAAATTGTGTGTCTTCCTTCTTTTTAACCTCCTTAAGAAGTTTCTTCCCACTCATGAGAAGTACAGTGTTTCTCACCTCTGGTTTCACTTCTTTGTCCTTAATCGACAACAACATGTGAGTTCTCCCATTCTTCTCCAAGGTGTATGTGTTCTTTCTCCCATCATGAATCACATTTTTTTCATATTTCCATGGTCTACCTAGCAATAGATGACAAACATCCATGGGAATGACATCACATAATATTTCATCCTTATATCCTCCTATTTTAAATTCAACTAAACATTGTTTAGTGGCATTTACCTAATGTCCTTTTTGTAGCCACAAAACTCTATATGGGCTTGGATGTTCAACAGTCTCCAGCTCCAGCTTTTCTACCATCTCTGTAGAAACAAGATTGTCTGTGCTGCCGCTATCCACGATAACTTTGCATACCCTGTCTTTGGTCTTACAAGTAGTCCGAAATAGTCTGTTCCTTTAGGATGGGTTCTCTGCCTCTTTATCTGGCGTTAAGAGAACTTTCCTTATCATTAAATATCTTCCACCCTCAACATCTTCTGCCTCAACATTCTATCCTTGTGCTTCGACAATGCGAGTTTCACCACCTTCTTTCTTCTTATCTAGACACTCATAAGATTTATGTCTGACTTTTCCATAGGTAAAACATTTCACTTCACCTCCCCGACCTCTTCCTCTTCCTCTGGTACGAGGAAAAGTATTTATGTCAGCATACTATCCTCTCTGTGAGCTTCCCCCTCTCTTAGTTTGGGTTTGAGGTTTCTTCCCCTCTTCTTTAGATTTCTGAGTTCTGTCTTGGCCAATTGTTTTACCTCTGGATTGACTTCTACCTTGGCATCTTTGACCTTTCTTTCGGCTCAGCTTCTCTTCAACTTTCAGAGCCATCTGATAAGAATCTTCTACATTCTAAAGGGTCATCATGCTCATCTCGTCCTGAATGTCATATCGTAGACCATTCATGTACCTAGCAACCTTTTCATCATTGCTTTCCCGATGACCTGCTCTAATGTTTATCTTGTAGAACTCTTCAGTGTATTCTTTCACTGACATCAACTTCTGTCTCAAATTCTACATTGTCCGAAATAGAGTAATTTGATAATCCTTGGGTATGAATTTGGATTTCATCTTCGCAACCATTCTATCCCAACTCTTGATTTTTTTCTTGCCTTTGTAGCGTCTGTCAGCTTGTAGTTCATCCCATCATAGTGTTGCATTCCCTTTAAGTCTTGTAACGACATGTTTGACCTTTTTGTCTTCCTTGACATCCTCATAGTCAAAATATTTATCCAGAGCTCTAATCCAGTCTAGAAGTTCTTCAACATCCAGGTTCCCCTCATACATGGGAATCTCCATTTTTTCCCTGGCACCTATCCTTGCAATAGCCCTGAATAGGCATTCATCCACAACATCTTCGACTGCAACTGCTTCTCCTTCATGTCCAGCTTCATCTTCACTTGCAGCCTCGCTGATATCTCCAGTGTCGACTGTGCACCTCTATGTTGTCTCCATGGCATCAAGTCTAGCACGTAATTCGCGCATTTCTCTTTCCACTGTTGGATCAGGCATTGGCCTATCTCTTCTTCTCGGTGGCATGGCTGTAAAATTTATTTTTCTCTGCTACAGAAAGAAAAGAACTCTTTCTAAGCTTTGATACCACAATTGACGCAAACCCCCTGCCCTCAGGTTGAGGTCCGCTCCAGGATCTTTCTATCGTGCCCTCTTGAGTCTAATTGACTCCTTAATTTTCCCTTGGGAATATCTCATACACTCGCGGTGTATCCGCTGGTCCTCATGAGTTGAGTCTTCATGAGAAAACACTAGGCATCAGCTCTTATCTTCTGATCAACAATGAAATTGCATCTTTCGCCAAATCATAACTTCGGGTTTCGCGATCCCTGATGTTGAGCTTCTCGACTCTTCCACCTGCCGAAACCCGAAATGCTGAAACGTCGAAGTCCTTGGCCATGTCCTCCTCTACTCTTGTTTCGCGTTTCATGACTTTGGGAATTCCAGAACCAGGAACCCCGATATCTTGTCTTCTAAAGTGCCGAATTTACGAATCCTGACACGTTCATCAATTTTTGGCTCCTTGATGGGTTTTCTTGCTTTTTTTCGGGGTTTCGGACTTCGCAATTTTATGAATCCTGACATGAAGTTTCCTGACTCTCCAAACCCCGAACCCCGAAATAGTTAACGAAGTCTGACTCTGACTATTGACGAAACTCACCACCTATCCTCTCAGTTTTCCTTGGTCTCCGACGTGGATTCCTGTCACCTGTCACCTTTCCTGGCTTTCAGAACTTGAATCAGTCCTTGACTATTGTTCCCCTGTCACTTCGAAACCCTGAATTCCGAAGCGATGCCTTCTATGGAATCAACGACTGATAGCCTTCCTTGAGATCCAACGACTCACATTATTTTGGGCTTCTGGGTACCGGGAATTTGAAACTCTCGATCCTAAAACACTTGTCACCACAATCCCCGAATTCCCGAACCCCGAAACACTGAAATGTCAAAATGCACCTTCACAGATATTTCGCATTTCACAAATTCGAGATTTCTGATGTGAAGTGCCCCAAATCCTTGTCAACATGAATGCCGAAACCCCGATCCCCAAAATGCCGAAATTCTACTTCAAGGATTTTTCGGGTTTCACAATTCTGGGTTTTTCAATACAAAGGCCCCTGGCTCCTTGTCATCAAGACTTCCGGTATTTCGAATCCTGAATTACCAAAATCCCAAAATTCACATCCAGTTCTGTCGCGACTTGCGACTTCAGGTTTTTCCCTCCGCTATGTCCTGATCGCTTGTCATTAGGACCCTCAAAATGCCGAACTTCGAAATTCTGAAACGCCGAAATTTTTTCTCCTCGCCTTCACACACGATAATCTAGTTCGTGCTTTGGGAGTTCGAGCGACCAAGGGTTTCTTCCACACTTCGGACCTACAACCCCCAAAATGCCGAAATGATCTCGACGGTCCAACAGTCGTGATCAACGGTCCACATTAGATCCTGCCTCTTGAAGGATGAACTCGTCCAACGCTTAAATTCCCCCACAGCTCTCCTAGATCCTACGGTCTTCGCTATTTCGTGAATTCTCCACAGAGAATTTCAACCATTCGATTCTTCCCTCAAGAACCTTTGCGAAATGAACTAATTTTCCCTTGCCGTGACCTTCCTTCTACAAAGAAACTTCACTTCACCTCCCTTTGAATACTTCAAAGGCACTACCCCTTCTGAGCTTTCTTTGATAAATTCAAGCCTCGAACAAGGGCCTTTGCTCGCACTCCTTGCAGCAGACCTTCAAATACTTCCACGTATTTGAACTCTCGACTCTATGCACCTTCTGCAACAACAATATTTCTCTCTTCCACCTTAGTTAACAACTTCTAAGGACTCAGCTAGCCTACACACGTCTTGCATGGCTCATGTTCTTCACTTGCACTTCTGCTGAAATGAGAACAACGGTATCCCTCCTGAGCTTTCATCGATAAACTCTGAAACTTGTCAACGCACACCTTGTGGACACTTTCACTGCACTCCTTGCAGGAACTTCTCTCACTCAGGAAGATAAACAATTGAAAGTCATTCTCTCTCTCTCTCTCTTATAGACTTCAAACAATTAACATGAAATCATATACATTCACATTACTAAAGCAAATGCATAACAGAGAGCATAAAACAACTGTAAGTAGACCATTCATCATGTACAAACAGAAAACATCATAACACCATGAATCTGAATTAAAGCTTTATATATTAATTCAAAGCTCCTGTACATGAGTTCTTCTTCTCAACTCTCTGCTACAACTCTCCCTTCTCTTTGCTCTATGCTAATGTTACAATAATGATCTCATGATCTAAAGATGAGGGTGTCTATATTTGGTTTTCCCTCCTGCTCCTAAAACTGTCTAATCTATCATTCAAATCTACCTACTTTCATTAACTATGCATAAATGCCTCTACATTCTACATATGAGAGCAAATCGCTCATGATCTATTTACAATATGCAAGTATGCTTCCCTTTAACCATTTCATTAATGCTTCAAAAACATTTCAAAAATGTGTGTTGGTGGTCTTCCAGTTGTCTTCCGCCTTCACGCTTGTTTGGCTGTTGACGATGCTCCTGCATCACATGGCCCCTTTACTCCTTATGTGATTCAGATTAGAAAGCATAATCAAGCTTGCATGCACTGAAAAAAATAGTGTCAATAATCCCCATATACATAAATAATATTGTAATCAATCATATTCCACATGCATGTAAAATGAAATACTAAAAAAAAGTACAATCCAATCCCTGACTCAATCCGGAGTCCAAGGAAGTGAATTGATGCCATCAACATCCATAACCTATCATGTTTCCTGCACACTTAGGAAACTTGCCAATAACATATGACAATACATATATATCAAAATAAAAACAAGTCACAATACATCATCATCATCATGTATAACCCATAATCGAATGAAATCAAAATGTAGCATAACTAGATCACTTGCACGCAAGTGTCCTCAAAGAATAAGTCAATAAAAGTGTGCTCAATAGAACAAGATGTTACATCCCAAGGGATGGATGCTTTAATTAAGGGTGAAGGGTGTGTTTATTTTGGAGGGTGAGGGGAAATTTTAGGAAACGATTCTAGGATATTCAGAGAAGATAAATCACATTGGGAGGAGGGCTCTAGTCCATCAAATATGGCATGCTATTGGCTAGCCAGATACCCCACGAAGATACAAGAGGGAGGGATTTTATGGGGGAGGTATCCGATGAGTCAATCCAAGATTGTAGATCTTGTTCTATATAATCTCTTTCCCACCACGTGGAAGTTCCAAGAGTGTTATGAAGTTCATTCCATATAGTGTGGGAGAAAGTGCAGTGTAAAAATAAGTGTTGGCTTGATTCATTTTCTTGCTTGCATAGGGCATAGTGGCTAGGGCCCACAAAATTCCATTTCTATATATTTTTCCATGTTGGATCTTTGTGAGTCAGAAGAATCCACATAAATATTTTTTATTTCGATGGGCACTTCATTTTCCAAAGAAGCTTCCCCTACCATGGGGTTGCATCATCAATATGCTCAAGGATTCTATGAGTATCCATGTTTGGGTGCATACCCCCTAGATTGATTAAATGACCAAATTAAGGAGTCCCTTTGATAAGAGAGGTGGAATAGGGAGGAAGATAAAGGATTTTTGTATTCACTCTAGGCTGGAGCACGAGTTGCATCAATATCGATCTCCTACCAACTGAGCCAATGAGTAGTTGTCGATTAAGGTTGGTTGTCATTGATGTCAACCCTTGAAGAAAGCCAGTAGCACAAAGGTTTGGGTAATGGACCCAAGTTTGTTTGATGGAAAGATGACTCATTATTGTCTTGTCATGGTTGATAAGAATTATAGATGGATGAACTACAAAGTGGTCCCCTTATGGTGAAAGCCCTCACGGGAAGACGCTTTGTGGATTGAGTTATCCTAAAAGTATGGTTAGAGAACCCATTATTATTTATGGAATAATTAGATTAAGGTCAGTGAATTTTTCAGTGAAACTACCCTAGATGGATAGTTCTTGTCATTCCATTTCTAGTGGTATGTGGAACGTCACATAACTCCTCACAGTTAGAGAATTATGGCCATGAGAAGTTGGAGAACCTAGGTTTGGGTAATGGACTCAAGTTTGTTTGATGGATAATGGTATGAGTTTTGATATATTTTCAGGAAATACTATTCTCTATGGATGGTACATGTCATACCATTTCTGGTGGTATGTGGAACGTCACATAACTCCTCACAGTTTGAGAGTTATGGCCTTACAAAGTTGGAGGACCCTCTTATGTCATCTAGAAGCCCCAAAAATAATTCAAAGTGAATACAAAATAAATTATTTAAATAAAAAAATTAATGGAGAAATTAGAAGTGGGTTAACCCTAAAATAAGGAAAGTGAGAAAAGTGACCTAGAAGATGTTTTTAAGGAAGCTACTTGGAGAGTATAAATAAGAGGAAAGACTCTCTCATTTAAGACACACTTGAGAATATTGAATACCTATAGGTTTTTTAGGTAACCAAATGATATCTAAGCCGAATTTATGAGGGAAGGTGAAGAAAAGAAGGCCAGAATTCAAGGAAGGATAAATTCTTTTGATGATGCTTTCTAAGGTATGTCATTTACAGGTCATCTCACCATTTTTGCAATAACATTTTTTTATAGAATGATTCAGACTGTGAAACTACTATTCCATTGAGGAAACACATCCAAGTATCTGTGGTAAAAAATTCAACTTGTGGGTCGTTGTATTTTTGGAGTTACACTCAGTGGAAAATAGGGTTTGTGGCTAGTCCCGAAACTAGTCAAAAACAGGTGTTTTGAGTAAAAACATCATAAATTATTCATAACATATCCAAATTCCATAAGACCAAATGTGTTGGTTATATTACAGTTTTTAGTATGTTGTGTAATAGTTTTAGATCGATTCAAAAAATATTACGTGCGGGGCATGTTCTACAAGGTCGCTCTCTAGAATAAGCCAGAATTAAGCAAGGTATGCCATTTTTTCTATAACTCATTTTCTGAGAGGATCCAAGTAGTGACACCGGGAAGAATTGCATAAAATAAACTGAAGAACATTGTGTATCAGTTTCAGATCTTTATTCATTACAGGTACAAAGTTATGATTATTTCAAGTTAGGGTTGTTGACTAATCCAAAACTAGTCATGTGAGACTAAATAAAAGTTTGATGAAAATGATAGTCTCTTGTTGTTAAAGTTAAGGAAGGTTTGCAGCTATGTGATCATATACACCAGGTTTATTACAGAGTTACAAATCATATTTGGATGATGAAATTGATGAGGTCTTTTGGTTGAGGTACAAGTTGGGTACATGGTTGAGACAAGTAGTTGATGAGTTGGCACATACAGGTTGAGACAAGTAGTTGATGAGTTGGCACATACATGAGGTGTATAGTTGATGATGTTGGTACATATTTATGAGTCATAGTTGATGAGTACTTGACACATGATTGGTACATACTTGGTACATGGTTGGTTGCACTTGTTTACGGTACAGGTTGATTACAGATTATTTGGTATAGGTTGGTGCATGGTTGATGCACTTGTTTATGGTACAGGTTGATTACAGGTTGGTTGATGCATGGTGTTGTTGCAAGAGATGACTCTAGGCTATAATAGAGCCAAGCCTTAGCACATTTTTAAAAGAAAAAATTATTTGTTGTTCGGAACTTGACTTGAGTTGCAGCAAGCCAATCCCTGAAAATTGATTTTGAGTGTACTTCTGACGTAATACACTCAGAGAGAGTTCTCTCAACGGCCAAGGGATCTTTACTAAGGAATATTCAATAATCATAGTAAGAAGGTGAGATTTCTTATCAGAGAAGATTGGGGGTTGCATGGATTTGAAAAGACCTATTGGGCGATGGAGTCAAGTGAAAACCAAAGAAAAGAGATAAAGCAGTGCTCGTATTACTTGCGGAAAATGAGGCAAAGTAAGTCTATCTTTCAACTATAAATAATCATGATATAAGAGCAGAAAAAGAAAAGGAAAAGTCCATCACAATGAAAGCATCTATCAAGGATGAATTTCCACTACAACTTTGGAGGAAAAAACTGAAGGCTGATAACTAGATGCAGAGCACTTATCTGGAGTGAATTCTGACCAGTCACCATTGAAACATAACACTTATCAACTGTGTGTAAGGAGCATGTAAAATGAATTCCAAATAGATTTTAACTCAGTCGATAAAGGAACAGATAGATAATATGACAAAAAAGAGAACATACTGAAAGAATTGACCGTGATGAATCTCAAAATATCAAGTAAACATGTCACTTCTGTATTACTCCATTCCGGGTTTTCAAAATAACTCTGCGTTCAAAAGGAGCTCTCTCCACAAGAGGTTTTCCCCTCGGCTCCCCCATTTCATTACAATAGATGAACCTTTATATAAAAATTCCTTCTCTCAAGGATTTTGAATCCATGTCATAGGACAGCTAACTGAAAATGAACTAACTTCAACCATCTTTAACTAATCATAACAGTAATCCGAACTAATTTTTAAAGCACAAACAAAATCCTAATTTCCGAAATGTTTATAATAGTGTATGTATTTGATTCGCCTCCATGCGCAAAAAACTTTGAAGTTGTCGGGAGTTCATAATGAATAACCGGATCAATATTAGGAATATCAATACCACGGACAACTACATCAGTAGCAATTAGCTCTTTAAAGAATCCCTTCGTGAAAGCCAACAAGAGTCTTCTCTCGCTGATTCAGTGAAATATCACCATGCAAAAATTCACAGGAAAGGACCCGACCCAGTGCCATTGACAGACTATCAACATCTCGCTTTGTTTGATTTAAAACAATATATTTAATTTTTTCCTAGAAAGCCTCTGCACCCAGACAGACATTGTAGCAGAAAAAACATACTCTGATGTTTTTTTCGGCAATGTCTTCATCAAAGCTCACCTTAAGTATCTGGTCAGCCTCATCCAAAACAATAAACTGTACTTCCGACAAGACTGGTGCACCTCGATTGATTATATCAAAAAATACAACCAGGTGTTCCGACAACAATATCTAAACCTTTTCCAAGAAGATTGATTTGGCTCATTATAGGTAAACCCCTATAACAGTCTGGAGCAGATTCTTTATCAACCTGTTTTGCAAGTTCTCGTGTTGGAGCCAAAATGAATGCCAAGGATATGACCGACGCTCATTTTTACGGTTTAAATGACTTTGTCCAGGATTGGGATTCCAAAGGCGAGAGTCTATCCAGTTCCATTACAGGCTCTGCAATTTGATGCCATCGAAAGACCATGTCCAAAATCGGTTAATATAATCAAAATATTAACAAACGAAACCCTACCCGTCGATGCAATGATGGAACCATGAATTCGGCTTTTGGACTTTCGGAGGAAGAAGCATAATTTCAAAATGATGGTCAAAAATCCCGAAATGGCGAGATTGGTGCTTTTCTTGGTGTTTCGTACATGCGGCATGTGTTGTAATGCATTTGGTGATTTATTTGTTGTTTGCACTCAGGAGCCGGTCCACGTCTTTAAACAATGCTGCCTTTCATGGAATTCACCCTCGTCCGCATCCTCCAAGTCATCCAGTTGATAAGCCTCTCCAGTAAACCATGACACGAAGTTTGGAACTAACGCATAGTCTTGCTCCATCAGATCCTGAAGGTTCTCAGCAGTTACTTCATCGAGTTCTATTGATTTCAACTTGGCTTGCTTTTCGGAAAAGAAAAAGGTATTGGTGCATTTGGATCCTTTGACATTTCTTTCCTCTTACATCGACGACCGATTTGATTCTCGCCAGTTATGATGCTATTCATAAAGGTTAATACAGATGCACCGCGTGGTCTGGCACCAGTAGGAGGTGTATGGTACAACAGACCAACCATCACAGTAACAAGATAACTATGCTCAAATTTACCATCAATAGACCCTAGCACATGGTCTGCACATCATAATGATGCCTAGCAGATGAAGAAACCGACACAGCAGAAGATGAGAAATATTGATCAGTAATGATACCGTGCATGAAATCGGGTGGAATATTAGAAAGGCCCGTGATAGTTTCATATGGAGAAAATGTTGATGTTTTATTCATTTCTTTGTACACGGCATGCACATCATAATGATTCCCAGAAAATGAAGAAACTGATAGTGCAGAGAAGCAATATTGATCACCAATGATATTGTGCATGGAATTGGATGGACTATTAGAAATTTTCGTGATATATTTAGAATGAACAGATGTTGATGCTGATGTAGATGAAGTTGAAGATAAGGGCTCACTATCGGTCCTAGATTTAGATCTTCGTGTAGGTGGAAGTCATGACCTTTTCTTTGATCGGGACCTTCTGTTCTGGAACCAGTAAAACACATTAACGTCTTCAATTGGTCCGAACACCTCTAGATGAGCTCTGATTCTTTTTACTTCTTCTCCTTCAACACTCACCATGCCAGATTGAAAAATAGCTTCCAAGATCCGGAGCTACTCTTGTTTTGGATGCCATCTTGGCTTCGGTTTGGTCTGGCTCCTCTCCCTCTCCAATGCATAATTATGTGATGATTCACCTAGTCCAGAATGTGGCACCCTTATGAATGAAGAATCAAATGTTTCAGGCAATTGATTGCCTGAGGATGTTGATGACTTCGATTTTATGAACATACTGGGCCAATGCTCAAGAGGTAGCGAAGTAAAAGTTCAAAGATTCCAAAAACAACTGGATGAAGTAGTCATGAGCCTTACCTCATTCAAATCTTTGTGGTTGAAACGGGTATAAATAAATTCTACACCATTGTTTGCCTTTGTGGAAAGATTGACATATTAGAAGCATCTGCATATTGCAAGTGTTATTGTGTCGCATTTAAAATAGAGGTGTCATACTTACAGTGAGAGACCTCAAAACAAAAACTTTCTTCCCAAAAGGCCCTACAAGTCCTTCAACAAATCTGATGCAAGTTATAGATAATTTGGAAATAAGATGTGATCCTCCAACACATTTGGGATGAAAATACCGAGTAGAGCAATTTCCAAAATTTGTTACAACACATGGCTCAGGTTTATTGATACAGATTTACAATGGTATATCTCATAGTGATAGTTTGACAGTGGTTCCATCATTCTACTTCTACTTCAGGGCGGTTGGACGAGGCAAGGACATGTGGTTGTAGCCACCTTCCAGTTGTAGCTGGAGAACATAGGGGGTTGTAGCCTCCTTCTGGTTGTAGCCGAAGAATTAGGGAGTTGGAGCTTCCCTCAGGTTGTAGCTTGAGAAACTAGGGGTTTGGAGCCTCCTTCCAGTTGTAGCTGGAAAACAAAGGAAGTTGGTGCTTCTAATGAATGTAATTCTTGAAGACATATAAGAAAAAGCATTATGTGGTTTTCTTCCACTTTGGGTTTCCACGTAAAACACTGGTGTATTGTGTATGTGTGTGATTGTTCATCTCTTATTTCTTATTATTCGATAATAATTCTACATTGATATAACACTTGGATTATTTGGTTAAAAAGGATTATAATTTATCTATTACTGATTGACCCCCCCTCTTAGTAATACAACAATTGGTATCAGAGTGGGTTCCTTCAGAAATTAGTTTAACCACTGAAAGGTAGATCATGGAGAGTACCAACTTGTATAAAAATGGAATACCACAGTTTGATGGACAAAAGTATGATTTTTGGAGCATAAGGATGAAGACATATATATAGGCACAAGGATTTCAAGTTTGGAAATCAATTGTAGATGGATACACAGCACCAACAGTTCTACCAACAAATGAAAAAGTAGTGAAACTCGGTGAGAATAATTCCAAATCCAAAAATGCACTTTTGAATGGTCTTAGTGATACGGTATTCACCAAAGTTGCACATTGTAAATCCGCTAAAGATATTTGGGAGAAGCTTCAAAATATTTATGAAGGAGACACAAAGGTCAAAGCAGCAAAGCTTCAAACTTACAGAGGTCAGTTTGAACAACTAAAAATGAAGGAAGATGAAAATATTGCAGCCTACTTCTTACGAGTCAATGAAACAATGAATGAAATCATAGGATTGGGAGAAGAAATTGAAGAATCTGTAATTGTTCAAAAGGTACTAAGATCTCTTCCTATGAGATTCAACCCTAAGATATCAACACTAGAAGAAAGATTGGATCTAAACTCAATAAGCATGGACAAACTACATGGAATCTTCACAACATATGAAATGAGAACTGAATAGGAAAATCTAGATGTAAAAGAAACAACCTTCAAAGCATCCAAAGGATCAAAGCAAAAGAAATAACAACAAGAAGAAGATAGTAGCAGTAGTGACGTCTCAGAATATGATGAAGAAGTTGCCAACTTTGTCAAAAGACTGAACAAGGGAACCAACAGTAGGTACATAGGTAAGCTTCCTTTAATTTGTTTTAATTGTGATGGTATTGGTCATTTTGCTAACAAATGTCCTCATAAGAAAAAGAGAAATGATGAAGGTTACTCAAAAGGCAAATAGACATATAAAGGAAAAAGAACTACAAATAAAGTTTTCAAGAAAAGCTTATGCACCAAAGAAGACAACTCATCATCAGATGAAGATGAAGTCAGTGATAGTGAGACATGAAGAGTTCTATTCATGGTAGTAAAAGAATCTGACAAAGAAGACTCCGAAGAAGAATATGAAGAAGCCAAAGAAGAAATTGAAGAGGTGTAAGTTGACTATCGAGAAGAATTAATGTGTGCCATAGAAGTTATCAGAAGGGAAAAAAAGAAGAACAAGAAACTACAAGCAGAACTAGACAAAGAAAAGGACACTCTAGAACTAGAACACATGATCACAAAATTGAAGGTTCAAATAGAAGAAGATAAAAGAATAGAAGAAGCACTCAAAGAAAATTGAGAAGAAACGAACAGGATCATTGGAAACTTGGAAGCATAGATTGTCACACTAAGAAAGGATATTCAAAAGAAAAATATGCAGAATAGTTCAAAGTTTTGGATGACATTATTAGCAGTCAAAAATATCATCTTGACAAGACCAGACTTGGATACACTCAGACAAAAAAGGGATCAACATCCAAAAAAATAGAGCAAGAAACATATCCAAAAAGCTATGCGGAAACAATCAAAGGGGATAGAAGGATATACAAGGAATATTATAGGGATACTCCTCCACTGAGAAGAGTCAGATTTCATAATCAACAACCAACAGATAAGCTTCAAGAAGAAGAAGGATTCATAAGAGCACCTCCCTTCAGAATATCCTCAACTCCCAGGTATCAAACTATATTTTTTGGTTTATGTTATGCATGTAGTAATTTTGGACATAAAGATGTGAATTGCAGAGCTAACAAAAGGAACAATAACAACTTTGAGACTCATACACAAGGGGTTATTCAAGAAGACCTAGTGAAACACAGAGAAGAAGTTACAACGGGTTTGAATCTTTGAGCACTGAAGTGGAATGTTACAAATGTAAGAATTTTGGACACGTGGCCAAATATTGCAGAATGATGGTCCCTCCTAAAGAACCTCAACATAATAACAATAGTCACAGACAGGAACCTCAGAAAATGACATGGATAAGAAAGCAAGATCAGTATAGCAATGAAGAATGCACAATCGCTCTACAAGCTAAGCAGAAGAAATGTGGTTGGTATGTTGAAAGTGGGTGTTCAAAACACGTGACAAGTGATAGAGACAAGTTTCTTACATTACGAAAGGAAAGAGATGGATCAGTCTCCTTCGAAAATGATGATTCATCCAAAATCATTGGAAAAGACACATTCTGAATTGGGAACAAGAATGAAAAGGAATAAAATGTTCTGCTGGTAAAAGATATGAAACATAATATTATAAGTGTGAGTCAAATGTGTGACCAAGGTCATAAAGTTACTTTCGATTCACAAAAGTGTGAGATAAGAAAAGAAATTTCAGGGAAATTGGTAGCTACAACTGCAAGAACTTCAAGCAACATATATGTGTTGAGTGAAATTGAAAATGAAAAATGTTGTCTAGGAAAGGGAGATGAAAGTTGGATATGACACAGAAGAATGGGTCACATGCATTTTGATAACCTTATCAAAGTCAACAAAAGAGAAGCAGTCAAAGAAATGCCCCAGATCACAAAACCAACCAACACTTTATGCAAGCATTGTCAACAAGGAAAGCAAACAAAGACCAGGTTCAAATCAAAGGAATATTCAACGATAAGACCACTAGAAATTGTGCACACCAATCTAGTTGGACCAACTACAACAAAGGGCTTAAAAGGTGAGATATATTTTATGTTATTAGTTGATGATTATACAAGAATGACTATAGTTTTCTGTCTCAAGAATAAGTCAGAAGCTTTTGAAAACTTCAAGATCTACAAGGAAATGGTTGAAAATGATATGGATTCAAGAATCAAATGCTTGAGATATGATAATGGAGGAGAATTCACCTCAAAGGAATTTATGGACTACTGCAACAATCATGGAATAAAAAGACAATTCTTCATTGCTAGGACACCTCAACAGAATGGAGTTGTTGAAAAAAAGAACATGACAGTACAGGAAATGGCTCGAACAATGCTAATGGATTCAAAATTGACAGATATTTTTTGGAAACAAGCAATGCATACAACAGTTCACATTCAAAACAGAGTAATTATCAGAAAAAACACTGACAAAACTCCTTACAAGGTATGGAAAAGAAGACCAACAAATGTGAAGCACTTCAGAGTTTTTGGAAGCAAATGTTATATCAAAAGAAAAGATGGCAGAATGGGAAAGTTTGACTCTCGTGTGGAAAAACAAGTACTTGTTGGTTACTCAAGTACAAGGAAATCATACAAGTGTTACAATATGAGATTGAACAAATTTTTTGAAAGAATCAACGTAACAATTGATGAAACATGCAGACCAGAATCGAAGGAAAAATAAAATGAATCAATGGAACAACCTTTCGAAGAAGAAGCAGAAGATGAAAAAGAAGTAGAAGAGGAAGATGAAGAGAATTCGACAGAAATAGAAGAGCAAGTTCAACAAGTGTCTCCAAAGACACCTAGAAGACAAGTACAGAAGAATCATCATTCAGATCAGATTATCGGAAACAAAGATGCAGAAGTTGAGACTAGAAGGAGAATCCATTCACCAGAACAAACACACCTAGCACTCTTATCTACAATTGAACCAAACTGTTTTGAAGAAACCAACAAGGATGAATTTTGGAATAAAGCCATGGATGAATAATTGGATCAAATAGATAAAAATAACACTTGGGAATTGGTTCCAAGACCAAAGAATAAGAATGTGATCGACACAAAATGGGTTTTCAGGATTAAATTGAATGAAGATGGACAGGTTACAAGGAACAAAGCTAGATTGGTATGTAAAGGATATGCATAGATTGAAGGAATCGACTTTGAAGAGACATTTGCCCTATTTTCCAGAATGGAAGCAATCCATTTGCTTTTAGCTTATGCATGCTCCAAAAATAGTAAAGTGTATCAGATGGACGTAAAATTAGTTTTTTTGAATGGGGAACTTGAAGAAGAATTCTACATTGAACAACTAGAAGGATTTCAGTTGTCAGAGAATGCAGACTATGTGTGAAAATTAAAGAAGGCCTTGTATGGTCTAAAACAGGCTCCTAGAGCAATGTACTCTAGACTGGATAAATATCTACATCAGGTAGGGTTCAGAAAAGGAAGTGCGGGCAACAATCTCTACATCAAGGTAAGTCAAGGTAATCTTTTATTAATTGAAGTTTATGT
>CBVK0100099139.1:0-10995 GCA_900067695.1 Picea abies
CAATTACATCTAAGTATGTGGATGAAGTAATATGTGATGTGGTGCCACTAGAAACATGTGGAATGGTCTTAGGTAGCCCTTATTTATATGATCGCAAAACAATCTTCTACAAGGAACATAATCAATATCACTTAACTAAAGAAGAGACAAAATATGTTGTACATTCTCATCACATAAAAACAAATCAATCTCTTCTAACAATGGAACAATTAAAGAAGGCAGCTTATGCAAGTGATATGCCTATAATTATGCCAAGTAAAGTAGTTGATCTTAAGCATGAACATGAGATGGTTGTATAATGGAAGTTCAATCATACTTTGCTTTAGGATAAGTTAATGTCATGCAACCAAGTCAAACATATGGGTTCAATTTCAGTCATATTTCTAATGTTATCGCTGCTAATGTTTTCTACATGGATGGTAATGGATTCAGTAAGATGTGAACGAGTTCAAGTGGCTAACAATATGCTTTCAGTTGTCATGGTTATTATGCAATTGATTACAATGTGACAGGTGCACATGACATAGTTTAAAGACAAAGGACAAGTGGGGAAGCCTATCCCGCACTTGATGACTCGTTAATATCCTTTTGGAGGAAGTGGCTAACAATATGCTTTCAGTTGTCATGGTTATTATGCAATTGATTACAATGCGACAGGTGCACATGACATAGTTTAAAGACAAAGGACAAGTGGGGAAGCCTATCCCGCACTTGATGACTCGTTAATATCCTTTTGGAGGACCAAAAGGTCTTAGTGGGGAGGAATGATCCAAAATGGATCCAGGAAGGTCTAAAAATCAAAGTTCTCAGAATCAGAAGAAACCAATGCCATTGTGTAGGGCTCGTTGTGCTGATTCCGACCATATATTGTTTTCCAAAAATGGACATTGTATGCAAAACTTATCGCGTTCTGAACTTTTTCCCAAACATGCAAACAAGTCAAAGTCAACAGGTCAAAGTCAACTGATGACGTTAGCAGTATGACTGATGATGTCGGCATGATGTCAGTAGTAATGTGGCAGATGATGTCAGCATGAAATCATGATGATGTGAACATGTTGACGTGGCAACACCAGAGGCTGATACGTGGTAGGTAGATTTAGCGTTTTCAGGCTGAGTTGGCACAATACGGATTTGACACGTGGACTGTACGGACGCTGACGTGGCAGTCCGTATGATGACATGGCCTAGTGATAGTCCGATATGTGGCAGTACGAAGCTGACTTTGCAGGCTGACATGACGATGACGTGGTTACATGTGGCAAGCTCTGGGCATGACACGTGGCATACGGGCTGACTGTGCAGCTGATTTGGCGTTGATCGTACAGGTGGCTGTGTTGGTGACTAGACATGCGATGACTAATCACAAGGTGCCACATGGCACCTTGGATGAGGCCAATGTTGGCTGGGTCAAAAATTTGTTGCACTCCGCAGGATTCGAGCTCGAGACCTCCGAGCGACCAACGAACTATATACAATGTGCCAACCGTCCAGGCCAGTGGTGTTTCTTAAGCACCATATGGCATATTATGATTTTATGTTGGAGTTGGTAGATTGTTTGGGATAAGCCCTAGTTGGCGGGGGCTAGCCCATCAACCAAAGCAACCGTTCACATGACCATAGGCTACAGATCAGGGGGCTCCACTCCAGCGCATGGCCATATGGCTCAGCACACGACCAGGTGCAGAGTTCCAAAGGAGAGTGCGGAGGACTAGGGCGCCCGTATTAGTGCATGGCCACATGGGCTATCCCATATGACCAGGGGACCTGGAAAAAGGGGCGTGCATGCTAAATATTTGCCAATTTATGGGTTTTTTTGGCTATAGTTTGGATTTGTATGCTGATTTAGCTTGATTTTTGTGGATTTTGACCATTTTGGGGGGATCTGGAGCCCTTTTTGAGGCCAGATCTTTGGAGGAAGTTGGGAGGAGAACCCCAACTCAGAATCTATAAAAAGTAGAGGTTCTTGACAGCCGTGGGGGGTTCAGAAATAGCAGAATGATGAAGAGTTTTGGAAGCTTAGGCCATTTTTATGCAGGGAAGCTATTGAGAAAGCAAACTTTGGAGGCCCTTTCCGGGAGCTACACTCGGCCTTTTTTAGTGCAGTCAGTTGTGTTGGATTCTTGAGGTCAAGAAAAACACAACCAGACCAGTTTGTAATCCATTTGAGATGCTTCTGATGTATTTTTTCAGCATTGAAGATTAATAAGAAAGCCTCCCCCACTGAGACAAAGGCCTGAAGACATAGACAAACTTGTGTTGAACTCCATTATCAAGCTTGGTGTTATGGTTTGTTGTTCCTTATGTCTATATTATGTTCTGCATTCTTTATGGTGACTGCAACATTATTTCATTAAAATTTTCTTCTTCTCTTAATTTCTAAATGGTTAATCAACTCATGCATAAACTTAACCATAGTCTTTAAAAGATCAATTACGGATCATAAATGGCCATATCTTGGGCAAACAAAAACCTTTCCAAGTGAAACAAAAAGCATTCTCGATTGAAATGAACATTCCAGACGTAATGGAACAATCCTCTCAGCCTACAAATGTACGAAAATGGCATAAACCAGAGACGCGACAACACGACTTCAAGATCTCGATTACAATGAGAGTGAGTCTTCAAATGTGCTCTAATTCCATGTTCGACAACACATATATTCCAATAGAGGATGAACAACTTTAGTAACCACTCTCACAACTAGATCAAAGATCAACACACCGATGTTTTGATGTGGTAAAACTCCTATGGGGAAACATCCACGACCCCATCCAACGTGGCCACTTGGAGCATTTTATTAATGCAAAAGAAAAATGTTATAAAGAGATTTACAAGAGAGTTTCTTACAATCGATTATCGACAAATGACCCTCCATGCTCTTTAAATAGGGATCATAGACCAATTGAGTGTTAAGCCACAAATCAATGTAGCTGTTAAGACTGAGGAGAATATGATCTGTCATATCACTATATGTCAGGAACATATCGTGGCTGTCAGATTACCCAACTACAAATGCATAATAATGCACACTAAAGAAACACACTAAGATACACACTTTTACCTAATGACACATTAGACCAAGTTGATCTTAACTATCTCCTAAGTGTCTAAAGATCCTAACAATTTTAGACAAAAAGGGAGCAAAGGAGCTTAAAAAACATAAACATAAATAAAATTTGGATTTTTTTGTATTTTTGTGGTGGTTGAAAGGGAAGATTAGTGCCTTGCCTTTACTTTTGGCTATGGGGTCAAGATAACTTATTTAGAGGGTAGTTCTATTAAATATTTAGGAGTTGGTTGAGTTGCAAACACATGCCACAACATCCCTAAATTCGGTAAGGAAACTTTACAAATTTAAGGAGAGATGGGTTCTTTATGGGTGATCCTCTTTCAAGACAACATAAGGGTGACTTTGCTTAAAGATTCCAACTAATGCAACAACTCTCTAAATGTTGAAAGCATCAAGGTTTTGTCTTTAAAACAAAGGAAACAAATAAGTTAAGGAGTGGAGATTATCACACATAATCTATTCCGATGTAGCAAGACTGCTCCTCTATGGCTCCTTCAGTTGACTCCAACAATCCACAAATCTACAATGTTAGTGACTAATAGCCACCACGAACATCCCCACACATTCAACGAAGAAGTATAACACAATCTAATTGCAAAATCCTTAAAATGATAACCATTAGAATGTTCCATAGCCATTTGAAAAACTTTAAGAAAACAAAAAAATAATAAAAAATTGTTAAATTAATAATTAAAAAAATAACCATTAGAATGTTCCATAGTCATTTGAAAAACTCTTAGAAAACAAAAAAATTATAAAAATTGGTTAAATTAATAATTAAAAAAAAAAAGACAAAATGTCCTTATACGTTGCCCCATAAAATAGAAAATTAAAACCTGCTAGCATATCCAAAAGGTTATTCCTCATAGTTAACGAGTTCTTCTTCCACTATCCTTCATACCTCCCTTCACCTAATCGCAATTCATCGTTTACTAAACTTTCGTATACTAAAATTAAGTGTGTGGTCTGCTCAGCGATAGTGAACCTCAACTATAAATTCCTTCCAAAAGACGTCATTTTAGTGTTGTCCCTTTCACCAATATAGAGGTTTTAGGAGGCAGATTGAAGAATAATATAGGGTTTTTTCATTCCGGAATTTATTGGTTAACTACCAAAATTGCAACCTTTTGGACTTGATGCCAACTGGTACTTCCATCTGTGTCTTGTAACACCATACACTTGTTGTCTCCTAATAGTCAATAAAATTTGAGGAGATTGTCGGTACACGTAATAATCGTGTAGAACACGTGGACTCTGTCCACCCTGTGAAGCCCAGAGTAATACTCCCCCAACACTTTCGGGTCGGGGAGGGACGTTAGAAACGATAATTGGTATCTGTAATAGCCTTATTTCTCCAGAGTTTGAAACTCATCACGCCACAATTTTGCTTACATTCTCAGACCGGATTTTCTGTATAGGAAGGACTTCCAGGTGAAACTATCTCTGCTCTCCCTTTTATTTCTTCATTCCCGCCACGGGCCAACACTTTAGCTTCAAAAACGACATTATGAGTAGATAATTCTGAAATTGTCATGAAGATTTATTTATTTGTGCTGAATCTGGTTATGTTTGGTTTACTGCAGTGGAGTATTGGGGTTTATTGCCCCAAGATCCTTAACTTGGCAAGCATTTATGTGGGAATGAGTTAATTCCCTTTCAAATTTGCTTGCCATTATTTAGAATGGCCGGGACATCATCCGTGGCATTCGGAGGCCAGGTCGCATTTTGTCAATACAGAGAAAAGAATGGCCGGGGAGACATCAAATCGGATTTTGTATTCCGCAATTTCGCGTTGCAGCAGGACAAGCAGGACTCTTTGGCAGCCAAACTTGCAGTTAATAGGGTTAGTGTCTGCAACAGCTCTGAATCTTAATGAAGTCTTTACTTTTTATCCATCTTGTTATCAGGATTCTGTTAGAAACTAGGGAGAGTAAATAGTGTTTCCTCACAACTTCACATGTGATTATGTATTCTTTAAATTTTTTTTACACATAAATTCACCAAGGTCTTGTCTTAAATAGACAAACCACCTTATCACGCTAACAAGTAGTTGAGAAAATATATCAACCACATACTCGATTTAGAATCAAATCTTGTTGGAGGGGATCTCTCATCCAACTGAGATTCAATTACCTCCTAAAACACAGAAAAAGAAAATCCACTTAGAGACACACTCTACATGACACAAATCATGGAAAACAGCAAACCACGTGATTGCACAACCACGGGTATCACAAACTATCTTATAAGACAAGCAGGAACTGTGCCATATTCCAACATCCCCCGAGTATCTGTCTTAATCTATATCTGGCAGGTCTTCATCTTCATTTGGTTTAGTGCAAGAAATGTTCTTCTAGAAAATAAAGACACTTCCACTCAGCAAGTCTTCGTGTGGTCCAACTTGGGTATTAATTTGTCTTCGTCTGGTCCAACCTGGGTTTTTATTCGTTTTAACTTTTTGTTTTTGTCTAGTCCTCAACAACAAATGTACCTCCAACCCCCAAAACAGAGGACATTCTTTGTCCATACATCACCAAATTGTCAAAGTCCATACGAAGCAATAAGCATTCACTAATATACATGACATTCACTAATATACATGGAAACCCAACCATTGTAACCGCTATTCTGTTATGAAGTCATTCGTGTACATGGTTCATTCAACTATTGATGAACTCCCTCTGAATGTACACAATACCTTAGACTTTAGGTTTCTGGGCCCAACACACCTCCTAGAGTCTACAACCAACATGGTCCACTTCTAGAGTCTTCAACCAACATTTGGCTTGCTCCTTCAATTGTTAACAACTCATTAACAAATGTACAACCCTTCCTTGAACAAATCATCTCATTATTAAAGACACATGACAAAGGGGTATACATGCCTATCTAGGTTTTACAACCATATGCCCTTGACATGTTGCATACATAGATACAAGTATATATACAAGCCCACCATCATAAGGACCAATACGTCAATGATGCATCATCCTAAGACTTGCTACAAAAATCTAGGCATGATTTACATGTTTAGATTTTCTTATGGTCATTATTTTATTAAAAATAGCAAACATATTGTGGCAACTTGCTATACACACAAACTTTACTTAAGTCGTCTATTATCAAACGATCTCCACCATTGCCATTGGGATTAGACCCATCACTATTTGGACCAATCACCATAGTGCCTTGCTGCATCCAAGATGTCATCACCGTCTTCGCTGCTGTAATCTCTATGAACTTCATCATTTGAAATTGTCATTGAGTCCGCCATCGAGACTTGGCTTCTCTAGCAAGAGCTATGCCCATCCATGCGGTCTCCACTATGTCATCGACCTAGTTAAAACATCAACTACCCACTTTTGTTGCTCAACCGAACTGTCCATGTTCCCATGTGACGTCCCTCATGCCCATACTAAGTTGAATGCCCAGTTCGACCCATGTGTCCAGGCATAAGGATGCACTTCTCTAGGTTCAAGTCTAGCTGAATCCACCTGGTCCTTCAGGTTTGGTTCTATTGTACACGATTCCTCCTTGTTTGTGAAGCTATCTTCATCCTTCATCAATTCGACTTCAATATGTTGTGTAGCACAAAAGCATCACCATGGAGATAACATCATCAATGCAATACCCGGAGACACTCCAACATCACAATTATCCAACACAACCAATCACTTCTTACCACCTAGCTCTCCAGGATCTTCCTCTCGTGAGTCCACATACCTCCAACATCTTCGTGTTCAGAGGCTATAACCATGCTTCCATCTCTATGAATCATCCCTCCAAGGCAAATTTACGTATTGGTACCATGCATCATCCTTATACAATTCTCCAACACATGGAGATACATTTGTGCTCCCCACAAACATGTGCTACACAAGCGCCATCTACTTGCATTCAATAACTTACCATGCATCATCCTTGCACAATTCTCCAACACATGGAAATACATTTGTGTTCCCCACAAACACGTGCTACACAAGCACCATCTACTTGCATTCAATAACTTACAAATGCATCTCATGCACCGGCATATCACCATGTACATTTGTCCTAGCTTTGTTATAGGCACCTTGTTGATCCATGGTCACATTCCACTAGATGGTCAACCATAATTTGTTCAGGAAAAAATATCATCCCTAATCTTGTGGACAACATTGGCATCCAGCTAATCATTGGAAATACCTTCAAGCCCTCTTCGGTGTGCAACCCTCTGAGCCCTCTTCACAATGCCTCAAGATGAGGAGAAACCAACATTATTGGCATCATTCTGCTATGACAGAGCCAACCACTGCTCGTTGTTGACAGTATGTGACTTTCAACGCTCATTTGTAATGATGGCCATTCTCATCTGATCAAAACAGACACAACAAAGAATAGAAACAACAGTCTTTGGGAAGCCAAAATGATACATGGATTTGGCCATCTCCAGGTGCCCAAAGTGACCAGGGTATTTCTCAAAAAGACATATTGCTGCTCGATTCACTGCCGCCATTAGAGAGCTTAACAGACTGGAATTAAAATCATTTTGTACCGAGGGCACAACCCTCTCCACCATTTTTTATTATTATTACACAAGTGTGTCTTTCTTTGGGTCGATTGAAGTGGCATATACTGTACTCCAGACCGAATATCACAGTGATTTTTAACATAATTTTGTTCCACACTCTCACACTAGTTGCTAGAAGCTCTGTCGCCGAACAAATAGTCTGAAATGTTGCTGCCCAAAAATAGTTCAGAGATACAATCATTGCAACTTCTCTCTTCTGCGATTATGCTTGTATTCCAAACCATCAATGTTAAGTCATCACTATAGGAGACCATTCTGTCTCCTGAAGATACAGTGTACGGATACATGCTCAAACTCATTCCCTGGTTGCACTTACTAGATCCAGATCCCACATGTGGCAAGTAACACACTAGACATGCTCCAAGGACCACTTCCCACTTCATTCTTGAGATCCATCAAGGAGGCTGTATGTTCAAATTCACCACCTCCATTTTCTGAGATTGTCACAGTCTTGCTGCGATAGGCCAGCATGGATGGAGGTCCACAATGGTTCCATGCCACCACCTACACAATTATTATTGGTAACCACTAAGGGGTAGGTAGCATTCATGTTGCACATCACAGGCACATACGAGCTCTCCTCATCAAATATCGTTGCCAAATTTTGGCCACCAAAAAATGTTTGTCCAACGCTCGCAACATTTTTGCATCATGAGGAGAATGTGAATCTTTCCCAACATTCTTACACATAAATCTATCAGAGAAAGGAAAAAACTTGACTGTCAACATGTTTGGGTATGCCACAAACAACAGTATACTTGAGCACTGGTTAAACTCAGATTTCCAAACTTATTGCAGGCTATCATTCCCACAAAACAGTTCAACCTGCCAGCTTACTGATCCATACTCGCTAGGGGCAAATTCCTGTATGACCAATCTGGAGGATAGACACATACAAATTGATCCCAACAATTTCAAAACCTTTTTTTTCATTCCTCATAGCTTTAATCTTAATGTCCCAAACACAAAAATGTGCTCAACAGCCAATCACCATGAGCACAATGTGATTGGCACTTGTTCCATGCTAGAGCAAATCCATTGCTGCTCCAAGCACCAGTGTACACCACAGGGTTCCCCAGATCACCTACATTTGATCTAGCAACATAAACACTCCTCGGATGTAGGCAAGTCACCATGGATTGGTATCTCACAAAACCCAATAAGATAAGATAATTTTATTAATGTCTGACAAATTACCACAAAAGTAGGTTGATGGGACTAAAAGGTACAACCGGTGACATAAGGTATGATGTGGAAGTGCAAAAGCAACTCCTTGATACATGCTAAAGTCAGGAAATCTACTAAACACATAGCTAATAAAGCTAACAATGCTAATGAGAAAAGCATAATAAGTAAAGTACAGGTACATATAAAGATGTGAAGAAGCTAGAATATTGAAAGAAGAGGGCACTCAACATTGAAATTGGTGCTAAACGAGAGGAGATGATGTCAAAAAGTATCTAGCCCGATTGCCGAGGACAAGTGTGGAGATCAAGTTTCACTCTTCGAGTCCTTAATTGCTGATGCACTAGCAGATGATGTCCTCTGGTGTGTGGCCAGGGTCGAGGGGGCTTGGCTGTATCATCCTAGGGGGAGTGCAGGAATGAGGGAGCCTTGCTCTCCTAGCATCGAAGGCCGTGGAGAAGAAGGTTTGGATGGAAGTTGGGCTAAGCTGAATGTTGGGGGGCACCCCGTGTCTAGGTCATCTCGAACTGAGTTGTTGATTCAACTATTTGCTTGTTTGGTTGTGTGCAATGACATGCGGCTTGGATTGGCATCCCCCTAAGGGTCTCGCGAAGATTGGTTGACCTTTGTGGGTTGCTGGTGTTGGTTGAATAGCGAGTTGAGGCCTCACCAATTTGGAGTTTGGATGATCATTTGGGGGTTTATACGAGGGCAACTAGGTCCTCACTTGCCTCTCGTTGCCCCGATTTGATGGGACAACCTAGAATTAAGAAGTGATTTGCTTGGAAGTCTCTGATCAGGAAAGGTATGAAGAGCTTGAGATTTGTGTCCGAGTGCTTCTCTTGTGGAGAGAGCGAGATGTCACTGATCGGGGTAGAGTAAGAAAATAGAAAGAGAGCCCCTTGAGTTTTTGAATAAGCAGTGAAATCTCTCGCGAATCTCATGGTGGGTGGGGCATCGAAAAATGAAATGTTCCTCCATCTCTAGCTCTTGTAGGTGGCATAGTTGATAGATCTTGTTAGATCATGAGATGTGGTGATTGGTCTTGATCCAGAGTTTGTGAAATCCCACCCAAAACTGCTCAAGGGGGACCCGACGTGCATGCATTCATTGTTTTGATGTATAATGAGGTTAGATGATTAGGCCCTCTCTCATCTCAAGGAAGTTCTTGAAGTAGGAAGTCATCTTCAGGTTAAGGCCCTTTGGTGGTGCTATCCAAGTGACTTGAATGTAGTATCTATAGATGTCCTCTTTGATTGCTCCGTTCAAGTCTTTCTTGGATGGTAGGAGGTGGCCTGGAGTGTCTAGGGAATACTTGAAGAAGGGGAGATGGTATAGAGTGATGGTGATTGATTGGAGAAATCGAGAGGCTTTCGAAAACCAACAACGGGCCTATCTAAGGGGCTAGCTGAGGCAATGGTCTTTGATGAACAAAGTGCCAGGTAAGGATACCAATCTCTCCTAGAGAGTCCGCAAATACTCAAACTCTGTGAAGAAATGTGACTAGTCGGAAAATGGCCTCTAGTCATAGAGGTTGGGCCTTAAGATTTACTTGGATTGTGGGGTGGGGAATTGTCTGTTTGCATTGGATGATGCATCAAAGTAGGGTTTGGACTCTCTCAGTCCTAGCCTAGGTGATTTGAAGCATACTTGGTCCCCACACCTTTGAGCCATAAATCATTGTGTACCGATGATCATCTCCATAAGGTGCATCTTGGACAAGATGTTGTGGAAGTGATTATGGAAACATTGCCACTCAAGAAGTGCAAGAGAGCCATAACCCGTATTGAGCGAAGGATAGAAGCCTTGTTGCAGAGTAAACCATGGCCTTGTGAACTAAGCTCCAAAATAGGTGTAAGTCGTGGTGATTGTTGACCGCCTCTTCAACTAGGGGGTCAACTCCATGTACCATGAAGATATGCATCAACAGATGCAAACATGTTGAAGATTATTTGGTTCTATAGGGCAATTTTTGCTCCAGCACACAATTTTGTAAGCAGGATTTCCGCACACCTGCGCAGGTTTATAATGTAATAGGTCTACATGGATCATGTTAGGTCAGTTGCCTTAGGGTTTCTTCATTAGGAGAGTTCCTTTCACTGAGTGTTTTTTATCCTCAGGAGGTTAATGTGGCCTAACCAACCGGGTTAATCTCCCTTGAGTTTTT
>CBVK0100099139.1:11005-27583 GCA_900067695.1 Picea abies
CAATAAATCCTCCAAAGTGGTGAAAGGCGTTCTAATGAAGTCATTCCTAGGTAGCTAGTGTTTAGGAATGTTGTAAATGACCATGTAAGACAACACGCGAAATTTCGTGGATTTCTGTCAAGTCTAGCTAGGTTCTTTTTAAAGTTGGGAATTAATTAATTAATCAATTAATTCTGGGTATTTAATTGTACTCAAAAGAAATATAATGAGACCCCCTGCACCCGTGGACCAAGTTTCAACTCAGTCAGACAAGTTTTGCTAGGTTTTTTGTCCACTTAGGAGTTATTCCGGAAAACGACGATTTTAATTGCCAAACCCAAGACATGGGCAAATGTCAATTTTGTAATAATGGACCAAAAACAGTAAAGTAAGTGTGGTAATTAATTTTAAAGAGAGGGAGCCCACCTACCCATCCTAACTCATTCCTAAACTTTAATTACCCTTTACCCACCTTTTAATTTATTTCCCACCTAAAGCCTACGTAACCCCCTTTGAAGCTTACGTACACCCTTCCAACATAAAGTTGAAGTTTTCCTTTATAATGGAACGTGGGTCCCTCTTTCAAAGTGTACACCCCTCTTCATCCCTCACATCCCCACACTCCAACTTACCTCACGCTTTCACCTCACCTTAGCTCACGCATTCGTTGTGATATGCATCCCTACTCCCATGTGATATTTAGAAGCTCCACTAATTAAATCGTGGGTCCCTTCCTCCCATCCTTGCGCCTTACCTTAGCCTCCCATGTGCCATTTGGGAGTGTGCTACCCACACTCCATCCACACTCCTCATGAAAGCTCACACTCCCTTTGGTAACTTACACTCTATTTGTTGGAATGAGATGGAAACATCCCATTTGAAATTGGAAACATGAAGCATAAGGATGGAATGAAAGCATGGGTCTCTTCCTTAATCCTGTACGACTCCCTCACTTTCCAAATTCTCCCTCATCCCTTGCTTTCTCCTCATCCACTTTCCATTCCCCTCACCCTAAAAGCTTTTCATCTCATTGGTTGCTTTCCTCATTGAGTTGTCTTCACCTTTGGATCTTTGACAAGTGTTGAAGATCCAAGAGGGGTCTCCTTAGCTTCTCAAGCTATTTAAGAAACCCCTCACTCACTCATTCTTTACCTTACATTATTGCACTGTTATGCTACTAGTTTCTCACCATCCCACTCTCTCTATCTCTCTCATTATTGCCATATTTCTTCACTGGTGTTGTTCTTGAAGAGCTTGTGGCAATTAGTTGCTACAATCTCTTCCCATTGGATAATAAAAGGAAATAGCTTTGGAGGACTCAAGGATCTCAAGATTTGTCTGGATTCTTCACATGATTATGAGGTGAAATTGTTTTTTTTTAAATATTATTGTGATTGTAGGTAGATTGTTGGGTAAATTAGTTTACTTGGCTAAGCTTAGTGATTGTACAATTGCTAGCTTATATGATTCGCATTCACTAATGATAGAAATTAGTTTATGTTATTAGTGTGTGCAATCGTTATCTATTTCATCTCACGTTTTGCTTAAGACTTACATGTTACTTCAAGAAGAAGATATTGGGATAGATCAAAGCACAGATTTACCCTTACTTTCATTTACACTCCAAACATTTTCTGATTATCTTTATGCTTTTCCATTTCTGATTTTAGCAGCTAATATGCTTAGATAGGTCGATTTAAACACTATAATTTTCTGGTTCATATATGTACGAAATCTTTGCTTAAAAACAGAGATTTCATAACATTTTCTGAGTGTGTTGCAGCTCAAATCAACAAGCAACAACTTGCTGATTTTTGCAGGTTCTAACTTCTTACCAGGACAAGAGAGCATGCTGCCCAAATTTCCGCACGACACACCCTCAAACAACTCCTCTCATCGTGGTAAAAGTTTCTCTTCTTCTTCTCTATTCTAAATCACTGTAAAGCAAGCCCAAATGAGTTGTACCCAAGTGGCTTGCATTCCTTTATTTTAGTTTTTACTTTTCATGCTCTAGATTAGTTTCCTTTATGCTTTTACTTCTTAATTAGCTAGTTATTTGTGATATCTACATGCATGATTAAATCTAAAATTATCTAAAGTAGATCACACACACATAACTAATTAGCTTAGAGCCCGTGGAGGCATTGTGGATCTTTTGCTTTAATTTTCTTTTACATTGCTTGCAGTTTTTAATTTCTTAAATCTTCACCCAACATACATGCATGCGCTAATTGGTTAATTAACTTTTAGATTCTGTCATCTACTTTACATGCAAGCAACTGTTTATTAATTCTTCTATCTTATGTACATGCATGCAAAACTCGACATCTTAAAGGCTTAATTAATTTTTTCACTTTCCGTAAGTTGTTTATATCGCTTTATGTTTCACTTGTAATCATCTCTTTAAAGAATTTAAATTGTGATCTAATACTTCAAAGGCCTCAACCTCCATATTGTTCAATTATTCAGTTTTTTGGCAACTTTTGAGCAAGCTACAAGCACTCAAACACACATTGCAATACTTAGCTCATAGGTCTAAAATAAATTAATTAGACTTAATAGGACACCATAACTCACCATCTTCACCATTTAAAACGGGGTTGGAGGAAGGCAACGAAAGGTGCTAGGCCGGGGACGGTCTCACGGCGCACGATGTCCTTTCCGAGAGTACTCTGATTTTAGGACTGACCTGTGAAGCTAGGGTAGGCCTCGTTGCCTCACTTCTTGAGCATCCAACAGTCACTTGGTAACTGGGGGAGGAGAGTTTTTGGGTTGACACCTAGATAGGGCCAAAATTAATTTCACACTAATCACTTAACTTAATCCTTAGTCCACAACATCTGCAATACAATAACACACTTGCAAGCTCACTGATCTCATTGTCTTTCAATTTACATGCAAGTTATCTTTTATGTGTTGTAGAATAATTGCTTAAGTGGTTATATCTTTGATCTGGAATACTTCATTTTTCAAGCTTTTCATCTTTTGTATCCCTGTATCTGTGGTGTGATTCTTCAAGAAGTGTGCATTCACCTGGAGGCATTCTCTTGACTGGGTCTTGAGTGCTTGGCGTCTTTTGGTCATTGATAAGCAGTCCAACGAAATTCTATCTGTTGTGAGCATGCTTGGCTTGATGTGTTGATTATCTCTCATCTCTGAATATCTTCTTTCCTGCACATTTCAAGCACACGTTAGTATATTGTATATCTTGGATCTAGTTTAGCTGTGTATATCTCTTAGATAATCTTTTGTATCTATCTGTATCTATCTTGTTGTAATTTTGTAAACTTTGTAACTTGTAATTATCTTGTAACGAACATCCCCTTAACTTAGTTGACCCCTTGCCCAATCTTAGGCACTAGTCTTAGTTGCCCTAGGAAAAGGTCCGACTTTCATACTTAGATAATTGCATCTTGTATTTGCTTCTTAACATCATAGGATAGATTCCCCCTGACCTTTTAATCAATTAAAACCAACTCCTAGAACATTAAACTCTTAATCTCATCTAGTAACTAGGGTCTACCCCCTTGGGCTTCCCTAGGAGTTAGCCTAGACGGAAGAGGTTCAAGTCAAAGTGACAGCGTGGACTTTGAACCTAGGCATTGTGCCTCCGAGGACACACTAAGTGAGCAGGACTTAGCTCACGTTTGTAAGTGTGTATAAGGACGACAACATCTTTGGTGCCGTTGCCGGGGATAAGTCATTTATCCTTGGTCAAAACGACTTAACTTATTCTTTTAGAACTAAATAATAAAACACTTTAGTCACTGAAAATCGTTGAACTTGCATTGGTTGATTTCATGTGAATCTTTTCCAAGTGGCGACTCCATTGAATAAATCTGCTAGGTATATTACTAGAAGCGTTGCACGAGGCTTGATTTACTCTTTTCCTGAACCTGAAAAGGTTTATAGGAGGAGGATAAATCGCCTTGCCCCTAGGAGGCTACTTGAAAGTCTTGGAGAAGAAGCACTCATTGATATCCAATTCTTGTTCCAAACTAATAATCAACAAACTGTTAATACACCCACTAATAATACTAACGCAACTATGAGTATATTCTTGAGGCCTTTGAATTTTGCAGCAATCCAAGGTGCCCCACACAAAGTCCCCGACAAAGCCATAGACAAGCTACCTACCTTTCAGGGAAACAATGCAATCAGTGCTAAGTCTCACATCTCGAATTTCCAGATGTGTGTTGAGAAGTATTGTAGAGGTCATAATGAAGAAGATGTAAAGATGACCCTATTTGTATATTCACTAGAAGGTGATGTTGCTGAGTGGTTTACTGATTTTGATCCAACTAAGTTTAGCACCCTTGATTCAATATTGGATGAATTTAGAAAAAGATGGGGTGATCAGAAGGAACATAGGTTTCAGGTAGCAGCCCTCACTTCTAGCCATAAGAAGGAGAATGAAACAGTGGAATAATTGAATGCTAAGTTCAATAGTTTAGTGAAGAGTCTTCATGATGACATTAAACCCTTAGATGCTGTAGTCTTGATATACTATATGGAGGCTTTTGAGGGAGAAATGAGGTATGCCCTAAGGGATAAGGATCCTCAGACTTTAAAGGCAGCACAAGTCACAACTATCAAAATAGATAAGAACATGCAGGATGCTAGGAAGTCTAACATTTCTGGTTTTACTAGAGGATCTTCTTCCCAACTTTTTGATGAGAAGAAGAAGAATGTTGAAAATCCAAAATCCTCTAGTGACGACATTAAGGAACTCACTCAATTGATTAAACAAATGGAAATTAATCATGCCAATCAGATCAAGCAAATGGAGATCAACCAAGCAAATCAAATCAATGCCATACAGAACTGGTTGATCACCATGGAAAGGTGTCAAGGAAATAGGCCCCAACATAGGTCAAATGAAAAATGGCCTAAGAAATCTGCTCTCCAAGATAAGAGACCACCAAATCCATTTGAATCCACTAATTGGGTTGACCACCAGGTTGTTCAGTATTGCAGACCTTGTGAGCAATTCCATGATGAATCAACTTGCCAAGTCTTCCTTCACTTTTATGATGAGACGGGACCTTATGGATCTTCGAATGAACAAGTTAATATGTTTACTCATAAGTATAATGATGGCATGTATGATTGGATGGATTCAGATGAACATAATGAGGAGGCAAATAGCATGAATTGCATGAGTGATGTTGTGGTGGATAAGGCAACATAAATGTTTGGCCCTAAGCCTACTCCAAAACAAGTAGCTGAAATGGCTAAGTTTAGAGGCATTACCTACCACAGGAATGGAAATAAAAATCAAAGTATCAACCAGACAAACATTCCCAAGGTAGCTCCAAACCCCCCTAAGTCAAATGTGTATGCAAGTTTAGATTTAAATATCGATTTAGAAGGATGGTTAAGTAATGCAAAAATGTTGGTGCCAGTGTCAGAATTAATGAAGATTCCTTCTTAGAGGGAGAAGTTGCTCAGAGCCATAGATTGCCCTTCTCAGAAAAGTGTTGACATGCCACCAACAAGAACTTATCAGGATGCACCGGTTATTCTACAAAATATGGATAGGGGGAATGAAAAGAATAAACCCTTTTTCCTATCCTTGCTCGTGAACGATTTTATTCTTCATAATTGTATGTTAGATTCAGGAGCTACTTCAAATGTTATGACTAAGAAAGTGATGGAACAATTGAACTTAAGAATATCTAGGCCTTATCATAACATTTGTGCTATGCATAGTAGAACCATAGCGGTGCATGGTTTGATTAAGGGATTACAAGTACACTTGGTTGCATTCCCAGACATCATGATTGAGATGGACATTGTTGTAATCGATGTGCTGGATACTTGGGGTATGTTGCTAAATAGAAAGACAGCTATAGATTTAGGTGGTAATTTATAGATGGACTTAACTTATGCCACCATTCCAACTTCAAATGGTTTAGAATTTAGATTGAATAGAGAGTTGGAAAGAAAATATCATGTGGAAGATCCTAGGAAGAAGGATACTGAGATCGTTTTTCGGGAAGTAGAAATGGGGTGTTATGAGATAGAGTCTACTCCTATAAAGATGAAATTAAATGATAGACCCCCAAGCATCTGTAATGTTTGGGACCCCATGGATTCTTTTGATGGGCTTTTTATTGAGGACTGTACCCGTGCCCTACACTACTTGTGTGGCGTGTACTCGCATAACTTGTACCCGTGCACTCTGCATAACTCGTACGATGTTGCCTGCGGCTCTGTAAGGCCCGTACCTGTGGTTGTACCTGTTGTTGCTGCCCACTTGCTTCCTTCTCCTTTGGACCGAGCTGATCTCTAGATGGAAGTCCTTCTTCACCCTTGTTGAGATCTCCTTGAGTCATAGTGCTTGAGACTGTGAAGAAGTCACACTCAATGAGCAAAAGTCCTTCTTTGCTCTCTCTATGAGTCACTGATCCCAGTAGATGTATTGTTGCTGTGTGTCTTCTCCTTTTACCTTGGATGCCTTTTATAATATCGAGTTGAATCCCTAGCCTTAATCTCCAAACTGATTAACGGTTGAGATTAGATCTCACCTCATTTGAGATCAACGATTGAGATTAAGTCTAAATCACTAATGTAATTAAATTACATTTTATTAAACTTTTCCTAACTCAATAATTAAAAAGACATTCACTGTAATAATTCCTTTAATTAAAGTGAATTTCCAAAGTTTCTGAAAGGTCCTTTGGACTACTTCCACACGTCCGACACTAGACCTGTGCGGAAGTACTCGTCCGTTGCTACAAACATCAACAAGAGCGATATGTTTGGTGAAAAGGGTTTTGTGAGAGTGGCAGAGGCCCTTCACAAAATTTGTGTATCCTTAAGGCTAGGAAAGCTTGCTTTTTATGGTGGAGAAGGTGATGGTAATATATTTAGAGTAGAGGGAAGGAGGGGGGGTTGTGTGTGAAGGAAAAACATAGGTGCTTGTAGAGAAGCTTGTGTTGATATTATGGTAGCTGCGGGAGGTATCAACCTCCATGTGTAACCTCTGACTAGATTAGAATATTCCGGAAGCTAGAGAAACCCTAAAAAAATGTGTAGAAACCCTAGAAGACAAGTCGACTCAATAAAAGAATTAATATTGAAGTATTAGCCTCAAAGGAGAAGTCGGCCTAGACAGGTGACAAAGAGCACTATAAATAGAGGGTGCTTGAGCTCATTTGGTCACACTCTCACTCACAAGCTCACATAAGATAAAGTGGTGCGGAAGTTTGGAGGAGGAGTGTAGCTGCAACAGCTACAGCTGGGAGCTGGTCTTGGTTTATGGTTTTTGAACTTTCTGCTTGGTGCGCTACCTTTGGAGATAGGTGCGCTATCTCTTGGTTCTCTGTTGGGTCTGGTATTGCTTCCGAAATTATTCTATTTGTCAAGGTTACAGTGCTCGGGGGTGGCTGCGTGCCTATGGTTGGGTGACAATATTGAGATATTGTCTATGGTTAAACGATCACATCTTAACAGGTTATGGGCCCACACCACCTTTAGTACAGTCTAACCACTGGAAGGTAGTGTGGCAGTTCTTTGTTAAGCTCATTGTGGCACCAGTTGCAACTGCAACTAGGGTTTCTGATTGTGCAACTGCAACAAACCCTAACCTAACCTTCTGGGCACTTCAAGTGAGAAGTTTGGCATAATTCCTGGACATTCTAGTGCGCCTTAACCTAGCGCACCTCTTGGTACTCTCAGCAAGCAAAAACGTCAAGGTTGAATTTTTGGGTCAAAGTCAAAGTCAAAGGCAGTCATGACTTACTCTATGAAGACAGAAAACAAGCTAGAAGGAGCTTCAAACTTTAGAGCATGGAAGACAAGGATTGACCTCATCCTTGCCAAGAACAAGGTTCTAGATATCGTGAAAGGCAAGATTATGGAACCACAATTTGAAGCAGGAAAAGAAAATGAACCTCACAACATTACAGCAATGGAGAAATTTAAGGACAATGACATCAGTGCCATGAGTATCATTGTGGACTCTGTAAAGGATCACTTGATACCCTACATATCAAATCTTGACTCATCCAAGAAGATGGATGATGCCCTAACTAACCTCTTTGCAGTCAAAAACATTGGACAAGTGATGAGTATGAAGAATGAGCTTCGTGACACACAGATGACTAAGGATGATACTGTAGCCTCATACTTTGTGAGGATTTCTCAGTTGAGAGATCAACTACAAGCCATTGAAGAAGTTATTCCAGAAAAGGAAATTGTGAATATTGCACTTAATGGTCTCTCTAGATCATGGGATGCATTTGTTGCAAGCATGAACACAAGGAAGGAGTTTCCAACACTTGAAGAGCTTTGGACCTGTTGCTCACAAGAAGAGACAAGTATAAACTCAAAAGGAAGATCTCAGAAGGAAGAGGATGCTCAAGCCTATGCAACTAAGTTCAAGAGACATGGAGGTAAGAAAAGATTTGGTTCAGGAAATAAATTCAATCATAAGAGAGATATGTCAAAGGTACAATGTTATGGATGCCATGATTGTGGCCACTACAAAAGGGATTCCCCTAAACTAGCAAAGAAGAGAAAGGAAAGACACCATACGTCCGCTGCCAATGATGAAGAACCTTCAAAGAAAGCCAAGCATGAAGAAACAAATTTCTTCTACTACTCAGCTCTTACAGGATCCTTTGAAGATGACATGTGGCTGATCAATAGTAGAGCTTCAAGACATATGACTGGTGATCGTGAAAATCTCTCAAGCATGAAGGAAAAGGAAACCTCTCATAAAGTGGAACTTGGAGACAATAACTCTTATCCAGTCAAAGGATTGGGAAAAGCTTCTATTAAAATGGAATCAGGTAACAATGTTCATCTTAACAATGTTTTATATGTTCCTGGTTTGAAAAAGAATTTAGTATCTATTTCTTGCTTGGAAGACAAAGGAGATAGAATAGCATTTGTCGATGTAAAAGTTCTTGTATGGTCTAAAGATTCAAAAATAGAAGATGCTAGAGTTATTGGGATACATGAAGGAAGATTGTATAAACTCCTAGGTCAGAATGCTCATGCTCTTGTACCTGATGAACTCAATCCTAGTGAGTTGTGGCATAGAAGGTATGCTCACCTTCATTATCAAGCATTGTCGTCTCTAAAACAGATGGTTATAGGCATACCAAAACTACAATCAGTACACGAAGGCATTTGCAAGAGAATGTGCACTTGGGAAGAATATGAAGAAGCCATTCCCAAGTAGTGAGAATATATCCAAAGAGATCTTGGATCTGATACCCTCAGATGTATGTGGTCCTATGCCAGTAGAGTCTCTAGGAGGCTCTCTTTACTATGTGACTTTCATAGATGAATTCTCAAGAAAGACTTGGATGTACCCAATAA
The DNA here is from genome assembly GCA_900067695.1 of Picea abies. Lineage (NCBI taxonomy): Eukaryota > Viridiplantae > Streptophyta > Pinopsida > Pinales > Pinaceae > Picea > Picea abies. Next base: position 20,318 of record CBVK0100099139.1, read on the forward strand.
AGACGAAAGATGAAGTATGTGGCAAGTTCCAAGAATTCAAAGCTGAAGTAGAAAACTTGACAAATAAGATTAAGACGATAAGATCCAATAATGGAGGAGAACACACCTCCATGGAGCTCGTTGCCTTTTGTAAAGCAACCAGGATTAGGAAGGAGCTAATTGTCCTACATAATCCTCAACAGAATGGTGTGGCAGAAAGAAAGAACTGTTCCATTGAAGAATCTGTTAAGGCAATGATGAATGAGCAAAATCTATCCATGTTTCTATTGGGAGAAGCAACTATGACAACTGTATATATTCAGAATAGAAATCCTCATCGTATATTGAAGAACATGATTCCAGAAGAAGCTTTCTTAGGAAAGAAGCCAAGTGTGGAACACTTAAGGATCTTTGGGTGTCCTGTCTATATCCATGTTCCCAAGGACAAAAGGAAGAAGTTGGAACCTTCAGGAAAGAAGGGCATATTTGTTGGATATAGTGATACATCAAAAGATTACAGAATCTGTCCCAGGTCAACAAAAGATTGAAATAAGTAGGGACGTAACTTTTGATGAGAAGATTGCCTTCAAGAAATCTATAGAAGATCTCATAGACTCTAATGATGAAGAAGAATATGAAGACTCCAAGGAAGATAGTACATGTTCACCAGAACATCCCAGTGAAGAACTAGACCAACCACTTGAACCTGTAGAACAGTTGTTGTACCCAAGAACAAAAATTGACCAGCATTGCTAGAATCCACCTTACAAGAAGTAGAAAGACATAAAGCTTCCAGTGGCACCTTCAGGGAAAGCAAGAGGCCCAAAAGATTCTCTAGTTATGCGACACTCATGACAAGTCTTGTCAATGCAGAACCTTCCACCTTTGAGGAAGCGGTCAAGAAGAAAGAATGGAAGGAAGCTATGATGGAATAATATCAATCCATCATGAAAAATGATGGATGGGAAATTGTGCTTAGACATGAAGGAAAGTCAGTAGTAACTTCAAAATGGGTTTACAAGATAAAGCATGCAGTAGATGAGAATATTGATAAATACAAGGCGAGATTCGTGGCTAGAGGGATCTCCCAACAGGAGGGAGAAGACTATGATGAGACGTTTGCTCCAGTTGCCAAATATACCTTTATCAAAGCCATCATATCTCTTGCAACATCCATGGGTTGGAGTTTACATCAGACGGATGTAAAGACTGCTTTTCTCAATGGAGTAATTGAGGAAGAAGTATACATAGAGAAACCTCAAGGTTTTGAGGTACACCCGAGAGATACTCGTGTATGCAGATTAAAGAAGGCCTTGTATGGACTCAAGCCAGCTCCAAGAGCTTGGTATGCAAGAATTGATAGTTACTTAATGAGGCTTAGATTTTTCAAGAGCTATGCTGATCCAAACTGTGATGTCCTGTTCCCAAGAGTAGGCCAGCAGGGAGTGACTTAGTAGTCTATTTGTTCCCGTAGACTATAGTCAGGCACAAACAGGGAACAAGAGGAGAAATAAGGGTGAATTAGTGGCTAAATGATGAATTAAGCCAAAAAGCATAGGAAAAGTCACTTAAGCTAAAGTCAATGGAGAAATAGAAGAAAAAGGTGTTAAGGGGGAGACTTAATTAATTAATCACTCACCTTAGGAGGAAAAGCGCTTAGCATAAGTGATGTCAACGGAGAATTAGATCGAGAAAGGTATAAAAGGAGGAATTCGACCTAATTCCTCATTGTGTTATGATTTGATGTTGAGAGAGTTTCCAGAGGAGGAGAATTGACCTCTTGTTTTGTGGATTTTTGGAGGAAACCACCACCTTGATCGATTTCAATGTTGAGAGACACACCCCTAGCCTATCGGAGCTACCATCCAGGTACCTCACCGTGCCATTCAGGAGTATTCAGTTTGCAGTGATTACGTAGCTCAGTGAGTGAGGGCACAAGGGTTAGAGAGGGTTTTGTGTAGTTGCACGAGACCAGGGGTTATCTTGCAGATTCCTCCCGACGCAGTTGAGAATCATCCAGGGTGCATCTTTTGAGCCACCAGTCATCAGATTCTGATGGTGGAATCTCTCAGGGCGCATCAGACAACTAGGAAGTACGCAACTCTTGAGGAGGGGCGTTTGGGGTTCCAGAGGGTATTCCGGATCAGATCAGAGGAAACCCTTCTGACCCAGTACAGAGGAGGCCAAGGCACACATTTTGAGATATATAGAGGTGGATTCCGACGGTGGAATCACTAGGGCACACTCACAAAGCCCAGGAGGTGCGCAACCCCCCAGGGTGTTATCTCTCCAGGAAACTCTCCTAGGTTGTAAGTTGGAGATGCCTGGTAACTAACTCTTTTTTGAAGCAATTTTTTAAATAATTGAAATGGGTTGTGGATCAAGGTGAATGACTAGAGGCTAGACTGTGTTTCAAGACTGTCTAGAGATACAAAATCTCACAAGGCTTTCTAGCACCGTGGTCAGATCAAGTTTGATTAAATGGGGGAAAGAATACAGCTATTGAACCAGATTATGTTTCGTACCAACAAACACAATGGGTCTAACAACCGAGAAATAGCTTATGATAATCAACTAAAACAATTAAATCAATGAGATGACAGTCATTGCAAATTGAATGAGTTTCAACAAAGGGACATCCACTCATAAGCTATAAAAGACAAGAAGAGAAAATCTGACACAGAACTGAAAGAAGCTTGCAGTTTTTCATAAAATAAGAATAAGTCTGTCTGTTACAGGGGCAGCATCATAGTACTCAAAATCGAACCGCCTGTTTGATATCAAAACAGGCATATATATCCCTTACAAGACAGTCTACAGATCCTAAAAACCTCAATCTGTTGAGTTAACTAAAACAACAATGCAAAAAGATAGGGAATGATCCCTCAAATCAAGGAAATGACAATGTGTTGATCCCCTTTCTCATGCTTGATAGTTGGTGAAGTGTAGTTAGCCTCCCAAGGCTCGGTGGCTTTGATTTGGTGCATGGCAGAATCGATCCCTAGAAATCTGGTGGAAGCTTCTTTGACAAATGGGACTCGTACCTTTCTTACCCCAAACAAAAATAGAGTTCTAATGAAACTTGCCTTCCTCTTTGTTAGGGAGATCCCTCATTTGAGGCACTGTAAGTGTAAAAAGATTGACAACTGCTACAAACAGGTGCCAAAGTCTTTTGAACAGATTTCTTTAAAACTTTGATTATACCTTCACTTGCAGTTTAAGATCTTCAACTTCTGAACTTATGATGATTTTCATAAGTAATATATACATAATCTCAGCATCGTCTGATTTCTGGAATGGGTTTGCTTCATTCTTGAAAGCTAAGGTATGCAAAGCTTCTGCTGCCAATTTCTTTATCAAAAGGTGAGGGATATGACAGTTTGCAAAAGCGATCCTGTGGAGAGGAAAGTAAAATTATATTTTGAAAATACTCGAATGTTTTCTCCTGGCTTAGCTTGAAAAGGTAGCAACTCTGAATATCTGTCTCATCAGTAAATGTTAGTTGGTGCATACAAGGAGATCCTTTGAGTTTTTTGAAAAGCCATAAACCAGAGCTGAACAGAGTATTTGAACTGTACAAATATCCCAAATGAGGTCCCGAAATGGACATAAAGGTGTACAGGTTTTTCAGATAGGGCTTCATTGCAGTATCTGTTAAGGCAGATCTAATAATGATGTTTCCGATTGAATGCCCAACAAAACTAAGCCTGAAACTACCGTAAGCAGCATTTCCTGAAGCTGAACTGAATTTAATATTTAAAAAGGATGAAACCTCTTCTGCCAATCTCTGCCCTAGTTCTCTAAAATCACCGGTTGTTTTATCTTCATTGATCCTTGACATAAGACACTCTGCACCTGGATCAATCAAGAGCCATTGGTTCCGGACTAAACGTAAATCTAGATGATGACCCAGAACATGATTGGCTGTCTTTGGAGGCAAACTATTTGTTGCTGCATTTGGCATAATGGTAGCTTTGGTTTTGTCCATGCTAATGCCCGAGCGACCAATATGAAATCCACCACATCTTGGCACTAAGAAACCAATTCATTCTCTTCCGTTTTCTTCAGCAACAACTACGAGAATGGTTTGCTATAATCACATTTGCGTCTATGCTAGAACTGCTGCAGCTCTTGCAGAAGTACCCACACAAACCACAGAGAGGGAAACCAAGCCCGCATTGATGAATATCGGTTCCTTTTGCTTTGATACGTATTCATCTTTGTTACAGGAGAGTAACAGTTTGAGTTCATTAAAGCAAGTCCATGCCCACATGCTCGGAACTGGAAGCGTTCACAATGTCTATCTTGGTACCAAACTCATCTCCATGTATGCCAAAACCGGAAGCCTGGTGGATGCCTGTCTTGTTTTTGATCATATGCCCGAACGAAGCGTGTTCTCTTGGAATAACTTGGATAATTTTCCTGTTGTATGCTTGATGATCGGCGAGCGAGTGACTTTCTTCAAATGTCCTGCAAGAAACCCTAATAACACCTGGCAAACGCAATCCTTGCAGGGCACTGGCATCTGCGATATCAAAGGATAAACACGACCATGCAAAACAAAACACTTATGAAGAAAATGTGTTATTACTTTGGTGAAACGCATGGCTGATTAATGGCTTGATTCGTGGCTGAATTTGAGGTCTGGGAATTGATTTGGTGTATTGTGGTCTCAACATTTGTTGTGTGCAAGAAAAGTCATTTTGAGCGAAGTCGGGACTTTCCCCAGCGCAGAGCTATTATTTTATGACTCGTGCGCTGTGGAAAGTGACGGCTTTCAACAGCTAACCACGGCTTTCAACAGCTAACCCGCAAAAAATTAAAAGGAGCGCGCTGTTGAAAGCTGGAAAAGTAATTTTTTAAAACCAAGACTCGCAGAAATGAAATTTTTTACTCATTCTATCACCCAAAACGACTGTGCGTTTTTGGGAGATAACATCTGGCTCCTACTCGGGGATGAATCCTCCCTGCGAGGTTTCAAGAACTCCAGATCTGATGCCTTTCCTGTTGAAAGCTCTAACAAAACTTTAAACTGTAGTGTTCCATTGGGTATGGAGTCAATTAGCCTGTAAAACCAATCTCTGAAAATTCTCAAACTCTGTGCAACTGATCTTCCATAAACCTTCAAAACCCGCTTTTATTCAACTAAGTTAACTACTATTTCTGCTGCAATCTTGAAATGCTCGGACGACGAGCTTATTTCCTACTCCTACACTAACCAGCTCTGCCATTTGCTAGGTGAATGCTGATTTTCATAGAAGCCATCCAAGCAATTTGAACACTGAAGAAATCTTGTCTTTTTTACTGATCAGCAAATGATGTTGAACATGCAACCACAGTGACAAGGAGCTTTTCGGGAAACCATACTTACTTGAAAACATGGATGAGTTGAAGAAATCTGAAACTTTCATAACCTCTGAAAAGCGTAACTCCATAAAGGCTGCCACTGGATCCTTGAAAAGAAGGTAAGAAACATGCGGCTCTTCGAGAAACAACTGCACATCTATGGCAGCCTCTTGCTCAGCCATGATTGTTCGTCTGCAAGAAGACTGATCATCTCCTTGTCTTTTTGAGATCAACTCGTGATCAGCAAAAGCTACCATTTCATTATCAGAATGGTGCTGACAAGAGGATAACAAAACAAGATTTTCATCACATGGATTAAGCTCAGCTGAGAACATATAATTTATTATGCAATCATCAGTCATCATAGGCTCTTCTTGATTTACAAACTGATCATAAGCTTCACATGCATACCTGTCTCTGGAATACTCAGCGAACACTAAAAAATCTGACCCTGAAACTAAATCGAACTTACATGTGGGCTGCTGTCCCAAGTCTGCTCCAACCTCATTTCTCTCCTGCTCAACAATGGCTGTTCCTTTGCTGGAAAACTGATCACCTTCTCGTTCCCTGTCTATAGAACATTCTGCCAATGTTGACGAATCTGATCTTACATCTGAAATGTACTCACCCTCAGGCTGCTGGTCCAAATCTGCTTTATACTTAGTGCTTTCTTGCTCGGAATCTGAAATATATCCACAGTCCTCTTGCTCATATGTTTGCAGATTTTCAGAATCGGCTTGCATTCTGATCCACCTAGATGCACGGATGTTCTCCTCCACCTCTCGAGCGTCTTTGAACAAGTTCCCTAATGATGAAGATTTTCTTTCTAGCAAGAGAAGGACAAGTTCATTATGCTGAGCCATCCGATAATATACCATGGCAGCAATCTCAGTAGGCCGAATCTCCAATGGGATGTCATAATATGTCCTATGGAACCTTCTGTTGAAAACAGTCAAAGATTCTTCCTTCTCTCTCTTCAAAGTACAAAAATCATTAAGGTACTGATCAAGACATTTATTCTCACCCCAGTGTTTTGAAAAAACATAATAGAAATCCGTCCATGAACCAATTGATCTAGGTTCCAAAAATCTAAACCATAAAGCAGCCTCTCTAGTTAGAGATTTAGAAAACAATCTCATAACAATATCTTCATGAACAATTTCCAGATTATCAATAAAATTTTCAAAAGCCTCCAAATGTTTTTCAGCTGAAACATGACTCTCTCCGGTAAAATAAGGAAGGTACTCAACAAAATATGGAGGATAAGGATGAAGATGAGCTGGTAGCTTGAGAGGTTTAAACACCCGTTGTCTAATCTTAGATTGAAATTCTGTGGCCTGATCATGAGAAATAATAAGTTGCTGATCAGGTTCAGAAATTATGGCTAGAGGGGCTGAGATTTGAGCAGGTTTTGAAACAAGTTCAACCTCCTCAAGGTTGTATGCATGCTCAGATTCAGAGGGAATCTGAATACAGATCTCATCTTTAGGAATAGGCTGAGGTAAAGCTATAGGATCGACATCAAGAACATAAGGAGTCTGCAAGTTTTCCTTTTCTAAATATGGGCTTATAAAAGATGGCTGATAATCTTCTGAATACACAAAGCAGAAAATAATTCTCTTTACACGCACAGGGAAGAGCATGAAAGAGTTGATGAAGAAAAACAACAGTTCATGAAGCAAGATAATGAACTGATACCTGGATTCTAACTTCAACCTCTTCATCTTTTATCAACAGGATCCTCCCCAGTGGAGTCTTTGAACGTGGAGTCGCCAGATAGAAAATTACAACCAAGTAATGCTCAGCCTTTGTCTATCATCAAAAGCTGAAACTGTGTCGTCTCCCAGGGAAGCTGAGCTTCGATCTCCTCTCCCCGGCAACGACGCCAATTTGTTATCTCTCCAGGAAACTCTCCTAGGTTGTAAGTTGGAGATGCCTGGT
>CBVK0100099140.1:0-26264 GCA_900067695.1 Picea abies
GGAGAGAATGAAGGTGGAGGGGAGGCAAGCATACAGGGGCCCTCAGAATGCTGAAAACAAAGGAGGTTTCAGGAGGCCAAACAATATTACTTCCCTGACTATGCAAAGGGAAAGGGGAAGAGACAGAGAAGATCAGAAGATTCAAGCCCCTTTCCAAAACAATTTTATCGCCGAGGAAGAAGAAGGGGAAGTAGATGAACTGGATCCTGAAATCCATTGCTTCAGAGACACTCTTCCTTTTCCTCATCTCACTCAATCATCATATGAGGAGTACCTCATGGACAATCATCTTAATGAACTGAGCAAGGAAAACAAGACTAGTAGCCGCCAAGGCAGATATGACCTGAGGTCCTAGAAGAAGGCGGTAACACCTTATGTTCCTGAGCAGTCCACTAGAACAGAGAAGCCTGCTAATGAAGTAGAAGACAGTCACAGAGGTAAGAAGACCCAACCCCTCTCTCCCATAGTTCAAAGTCATGTTCCCGAAATAAGAGAAATTTTGAAGCTTACATCTTCTTTTAATTTCGAGCGTGAAATTCAAAAGATTAGAATCCCTGTGCCCCTAACCGAGTTGATTAAGCATGAAGGGTTCAAGAAGTGCTTCTTTGAGCTTTTACAGTATAAGATCTCATGCCTTCCCATAGACTCCATCAATTTGCAAGATGAAAAGCCTGCAGTTATTCTAGGTCCTATGCTAGAAGATAGGAATGACTCATCCCCTCCCTTCTACACTTCCCTGAACATCCATGACAAGGTACTGCACAACTTTTTGATGGATTCGGGGGATTCTCATAACCTCATGCCCAAAAATGTCATGGAAGAGTTAGGGCTAGAAGTCACCCAAGCCTATCATGACCTCTATTCCTTCGACTCCAAGAAAGTTCAATGTCTCAGGGTTATCAAAGACCTGGTCATGACCTTGTTTCAGTTGCCCATGAAAAGTGTGGTCATGGATATTGTAGTGGATGATGTTTCCCTCAAGTTCGTTATGTTGTTATCAAGATTTTGGATAAAATTACTGGGGGGAACCTTGCATATGGACCTCACATATGCTACTATCCCAGTGTTTGGAGGAGAGCATAAAAGACTATACAAGGAAGCCCAACTGGCCTATATAATCAGTGATGAGGCCAACCTTACCAACCATCCCATTTTTTCCTTAGACATTGATTTAGGTTCCAATGTGCTTCAACTCGCTAATGCTCCCGAACCTCCTCTTAAGCTCAGAAAACAACCCACCTCTTCCCATAAGTTTCCTCTCTCCATCACTCCTGTCTGGAAAATGTTCTTTGATGGATCCTCTTTCAGGGAAGGTGCTAGTGCTGGGGTATTTTTTGTATCACCTGCTCATGAAACCATATCTCTATCGTACAAACTAGAATTTGAAGCTACCAACAATGGGGCAGAGTATGAATACCTTGTTATAGGATTGAGAGCTGCAAGGGAAATGGGAATTCAGGAGGTAGTAGTGTCCAGAGATGTAGAGTTGGTGGTCCAACAGATAAGAAACACTTATCAGGCAAAGCACCCTCGACTCAGAAATTACAGAAATGAAGTATGGGACCTAATTGACAATTTCTTCTCAGCCTTCAACATCTCATTTATTCCAAGGGAGGATAATGTTGTGGCCAATTCTTTAGTTGTTTCAGCTAGCCAGTTCAAGGTCCCTCAGCCGCCTATGGCCAAATATGATGTTGAGATAAAATATAGGCCCTCTGTACCAGACAATGTCAAGCATTGGAAGGTGTTCGAAGATGATCTGGAAATTGAAAATTTTATCCAATATGTTGATGAATTTTCTGTGTTGCACATTAATTGGGATCCTGATACAGAAGATAGCCCTCACCCCGAGGTGTTTTTAAATAAAATTTTTGACCACTAGATTATTCAGTCGCTTAGCAATCACATTTCGAGGGGACTTATTCCTTTATAAAGATTGTTCGATGGGAATGATGTGGCAGTGAAGAGTTTCAGGTGAAGGTGGCTGACACAACTGAGTGCAACATTGGCACACCAGAGGAGCCTAAGTTTGTCAAGCTATCAAGCAGTTTGACCATAAAACAAAGGGTCAAATATACTAAGCTGCTGAAAGAATTTGTTGATGTGTTCACATGGACCTACGAAGACCTCAAGACATATGACACATCCGTCATTGAACACAAGATCCCACTGAAGGAAGAGGCTAAGCCATTTAGGCAGAAGCTAAGACAGTTAAATCCCATGTTGTTTTCTATCATGGAGAAAGAAGTAAAGAAGTTGTTGGATTCCCAGATCATCGTCCCCCCTAAGATATTCCGAATGGGTGGCCAATTTGGTTCCTGTAAGGAAGAAAAGTGGAGAAATCAGGCTTTGTGTCAACTTCAGGAACCTGAACAGGAGCTCAAAGAAAGACAATTATCCCCTACCCAACATGGAACACATATTGCAGAGGGTAACTGGTTCATCTAGGATTTCCATGATCGATGGTTTTTCTGATTATAATCAGATATCGGTCATGCCCGAGGACAGAGAAAAAATGGCCTTCACCACTCCTTGGGGCACATTTATGTATGCCAAAATGCCATTCAGAATAATGAATGTAGGAGCAATGTTTCAACGAGCCATGGACGTAGCCTTCATCAGGGAGAAATATAAGTTTGTGGTGATCTATCTGGAAGACATAACAGTCTTCTCGAGGTCGGATAAAGAGCACTGTTGTCACCTGAGAAAAGTTTTCTCAAAGTGTTGAAGGTTCGGCCTTTCTCTAAACCCCAATAAGTCTTTATTTTCCATGGAGGAGGGGAAGTTATTAGGCCATATAGTATTAGCATAAGGAGTGAGGATTGATCCTAGTAGAGTGGAGGCAATTTGGACCCTATCGCTTCCCAAGTCAAAGAAGGAAATTCAGGCCTTTTTGGGAAAGATTAATTTTCTGAGGAGATTCATCTCGAATTTCACTAAGCTGGTGAAACATATCACAACCATGCTCAAGAAGGGAAATGAATTAAAATGGATGGCTAAACCCACATAATCTTTTGTCCAAATAAAAAGAGCATTGACTGAGGCACCTATGTTGATCAGTCCCAACTATTCCAAAGATTTCCTAATCTTCTCTTTCACTTCTTTTGATACAGTAGCAGCTGTCTTGCTGCAGAAAAATGAGGAAGGGAAAGAGCAGCCTATCACCTTATTCAACAAGGCATTAAGAGATGCAGATCTCAGGTATGAAATCATGGAGAAACAGGCCTATGCTTTAGTGAAAGCTCTCAAAGATTTTAGAGTCTATGTCTTGCACTCAAAGGTGATCATTTATGTTACTTTGACCTTTGTGAAGGACATCCTGGTACATCCCGACATAGACGGGAGGAGAAGTAAATGGATAGCCAAGATCCTAGAATTTGACTTGGAAATAAGGCCTACCAAATTGACCAAAGGTCAAGGCTTGGACAAGCTACAGGCTGAAGCCAATTTCCAAGCTTTGGGGGTAAGTTTCATGAACGAATGCTCAGGAATTCAGCGGGGTCAGTTGTCTGAAATAGACCCTCAAAGAGAGGCCCCATTGGATCGATGTCCTTGGTATAAGGATGTCATATATTTTCTGTAGGAGTTGTAGCCCCCGGATGGACTGCAAAGAAACAAAGCAAGAGATTTGAAGCTCAGGGCAGTCAGGTACTTCCTTATTGATCAAATTTTATACTGGAAAGACCCCCTGGGTGTGCTTTTAAAATGCATGGATCCACAAGGGGCTGACAGGATCATGGTCGAATTTCAAAGCGGTCTGTGTGGAGGGCACCATTCCTGGAAGACTACAACCCACAAAATTATCAGAGATGGGTACTACTGGCCCACCTTATTTGTTGATATCCATCGAAGAGTTAGAGCCTGTATCCCATGCCAAAGATTTCCAGGAAAGAAGCAGCTCAAGTCTCTGCCTTTATAGTCCGTGGTTGTTTCGGGACCTTTCTAGCAATGGGGCCTAGATTTTATTGGAGAAATCCACCCTACTTCCAGTGGGCAGCACAGATGGATCCTGACTACCATAGACTTCTTTACCAAGTGGATTGAAGCTATCCCCACTAGCAGTGCTTCCCACATCGTAATTATTGGATTCCTGGAGGACCTCATCGCAAGGTTCGGCTGCCCAAGGAGGATTGTTACTGATAACGCAGCCTCTTTCAAGGTTGAACCATTATCCAAGTTCTATGAATAGTTCAGGATCAATCTAATTCACTCCACACCATATTATCCCCAAGGCAATGGTTTAGCAGAGTCCTCCAACAAAATCCTAATAAGGATAATCAAAAGATTACTGGAGGACAACAAAAGAGCTTGGAACTCAAAGCTAAAATTCTCCCTATGGGTTGATCGGGTGACCACAAAGAGATCTATAGGCATCTCCCCTTTCCAGTTAGTCTACGGAGAAGAGGTTGTATTCCCTTCTCAGCTGGCCATTCCCATAACGGAATTCTTCCAGGATTATCAAGAAGAGCCCAATGATATGATCAGAATAATTCATCAACTTGTAGAAGTCCAGCAGGCCAGAGAGCAGGAAATGGACAAAATTCAGGATCATCAGTAGAGGATCAAGCAGGTTTTCAATAAGAAGGCCAAGAGGGAATAATTTTGGATAGGAGACCTGGTGCTGAAATGGGATGCTCCTAAACAAGATAAGGGAAAGCACGACAAATTTGAAGCCCTGTGGATTGGGCCTTTCAAAATCTCTGAAGTTTTATCAAATAATATATATCGGTTGCAAGATTTGGAAGGTGAAGAGGTTTTCAGTAGCCCAGTAAATGGGAATTTTCTTAAAAAGTGTTTTGTCTAAGCCTTCCGTGGCTCCTGTGTTTTGTAAATATTGTCTTTTATGTTCTTTGTTTTTACTTTTATTGTTTTGGCTTAGTAAATGACTCCATAGCCCAACAACAAGGAATTGGAACTGCAAAATGAGTCCTTAGAGCATCACAGGGATGACTCTATCCCCCATGGAGCCTAATGTTATCAACATTACTTGTCTTTGGCATCGGGATATTCAAGTCCGCAGGTTGCACGAGGAGCGCCCAAGCGCAGTGCATAGAAGAAGTCCTTTTCGGACTTAAAATCAAGCAAGAGGCCAAAATTGTGGTGTCAACAGTCCATATCCATCCATATGAGCAGATCAATGGTTGACGAGAAATCGTAGATAGCGAAGTTGCTCCGAGGATAGCGCATGGATAACGCCCATATTTTGTGCAGGAATGGATGGCAGCCAATCCTCCCAAAGGACGTGTGGCATAAGATCTGGTCACGTCGACTTCTCGACAGTTGTGAGTTCAAGGGGTGAAGGTTTTATGTCATCATATATCTCGAAGCCCTGAACCCCGAAGTGTCGATAGCGCCCAAGGCAAGCCCACAATATCGAGGAGCAGTCTCAGCCATCCATATGAAGCAGACACTTGGTGCATGCAATTAGGCTCCCCGCCTATTCTCCCATCACGATTTTGAAGTGTAAGAAGAAGCTCCCCCATATCCCTGATGCGTGAAGTGACGAGAGCTTCCAGGGCCTGGGGCCAACAACAGTGTCGGTTAAATTTAGTACTGTCAGATTTGAGAGAGACGTGTGGCACCCAATTGAGTTGTCTCGGTATTTCGCCCATCGCAGCTATGATAAGCAAGGTCCAGCATCATTTTATTCCCAATGCACGAGGTGCCAGGAGTGTCCAGGACCCAGGCCCACACCATCACCGAAGTGCGTTTAGAACCGTCAGATCTAGAGGGGCGCGTGGCGGTAGATTAAGCTGCCTCGGTGTTTTTCTCATCGTGACTTCAAGAAGCAAGAGTAGCTCCTTCCCATTCGAAAACGCCAAGGGAACCTTGGGGATAAGCACGTGGTCACAGCCCGTGGTCACTTGGGAAAGAAAAGAGCTATTCAGGAAGGGCCGAAGGCATCATGTATGATTCACAGAAGGAATTACCACGACCTCCAAGTGCCATTTGATCCGACCTCGGTCCTAGTTTTTGCTTGCAATAAATGAAGGCGAGAAAGGGTGGTTGAAACCTCTCCTCGTTCATTGAATGTGAAGAATGGAGGGTCTGGCAAGAGGACTGCTCGAGAGGGTCCTATGTACCAATTTTTCCAGAGAAGCCATGCCGAGTTCTCGACCAACCGGAGGAGGTCTGCACACGCTAGCTCAACATTTACTGGCTCAGCTACTCCTCCCCTGCAAAGGCCATGTGAAGTTAAGGAGGTGTCTGACGAAGGAATTCTGCCCGAAGATTGATTGCAGAGACGCTACGCCTTAGAGGGCAAGCGTGCCTCATCTGCCCAGGTATATATACTCAGTTTTTGCATTTTTGAAGGTATCGATGGTAGAGTGAAGCTCCCGATTGTAAAGTTTTAATATACACTCTAGTTCTCTGGTTATGCATTCGCATGTAAGATTTCTTGTTTAATGACAGATAATCTTCTCAATCCATCTAGTTTTTGCCTCTTACTGAGGGAGTTCATGATTGACTGATTCACATGAATTATTGCAGTTGTGTTATGATAAAGGGTTTATTGTGGAACTATTGTATTCTCTGGTTTTCTGCATTTGAATGTAAGAAGATATCGCGTTTAAATGAATTCTCCTATAGTCTGTTAGGAACCTGATGTTAACAACAGACCTCTGCTTTCCTCTTATACAAGTCTTCCCCCCTACTCACCCTTACTACAACTCACTGTCTGAAGTTATCTAAGACCTCACTGGCCCATGCATGCCTAGCCTAGTTTCAGAGTTAGAACCGCATCGTTTTGAGTTAGCTTCCATTTGATCACCCCATTAAACAAATCATGACATAAACTGATGGGCGTCAGGCTCTTCTCCTACTACAATCCAGTGGTGACTTCCGACGCTAACATATCCAATAACCACTTGACCACTTAACCCATTTTCCTAATTTTAGTGTTAGCCTTCTTATAACTACTTTCCATAATTAGAAAGTTCTCCATTTACTTTATTATTTAAATTATCCTCTTTGATTTTGTCTCTTCACTTTATTATTTAAATAATCTTCTTTGACTTTGTCACTTCACTTTATTATTTAAATATTCCTCTTTTACTTTTTCACTTCACTTTATTATTTAAATAATCCTCTTTGACTTTGTCACTTCACTTTATTATTTAAATATTTTTTTCTTTGCAAGCACTTTGAATTCTTTGACCTTTTGGGGCTTCAAGCCAATCATATGAGGGTCCTTCAACTTCATAAGGCCATAACTCTAAAACTGTGAGGATTTATGTGACGTTTCACATACCACCAGAAATGGCATGCCATGTAATATCCATCTAGAATAGTCTTACCTACAAATATATCAAAACACATACTTTATACATCAAATTTTGGTCCATTAACCAAACCTTCGTGCTACCGAAATTAGCTACTAGACTTTCTTCAAGGGTTGACATCAATGATAACCAACCCAATTAATCAACACCAATCACCTATTCTACTTCTCCTAAGCGGTTGGGGACCACCTAAAGACTTGTTTGAGGCAAAGGGGCCAACAGGACAACGAAGAAAAACATCCAATTTGACCAGTAAATCTACCCAATCACTCTTGTATTCACTTTATATATCACTTGCACTCATTCCAAAAATTTTGGCACACATACCAATGTTGATATGATTAGTTTGTGTAGATAGATTTAGTAGTTTACTTGTGATTTATGTTCATAAAATTTGATCTATAATTGAGTAGAAAATCATCATAATTTATAAATTTCAAACACTAAACTTCCAATCCCCATACAAGGAGTGAATTGGGGCTTTCATGCACATGGCGACCTTGTCGCTCGCAAAGAGCTTCAACCCATTACTTTTGGTTGAATGGTGTAATCGTTACTTTTAATTAGTTAATATTGTCATATTTTCATTGTATAATTTTTCATTCACTAATCTATAGGTGGCTTCCCCTAAAAGGGCCATATAAAAATCAACAAACTAAATACATGAAAAAATCCCCAAAACACTTCAAAACAATTCAAGGGTCTGCCCCATACATTAAAAAAAAACTTATACTATTTAGTTACATACATATACTTTTTATTTAGCCGTGACATATATGTCACCTACCTATTTACTGGTTTTTTGTATATAGTTTTAGATAGATTTCAAATTCAGTAACCAGGAGACACGCTTGTGAAAACAAGACGTGACCTTGCCACATGGATAGCCTGGTGTTTCATTTCAATAAATTTCATTTTTTTAGGATACTAAGAGTTAAAGCCAAGGATTCTTCATCAAGAGCCCCTCAAAAGTATAAATCGAGTGGTCTTTCCTTAGTACCACATGGTCAAGGAGTTGATTAGCTTGGCTTGGTTTGAATACTACTCTTCTTAGGTAAGCTCAACTAAAACTACCTTTAGGGGGGTCCTAGGACTCTTTCTTTTCGCATGTATCCTTCTTCCATCCAAGTCGATTTAAGAGCCCGAAAGCGCTAGTGACGAGAAGTGGTTAATCCCTACTTCTATGAATTGCATGGGGCACTCTTCAACCTAACCACTGTGGTTTGTTAGGAATACTCTTGTTATACTAGTTGGCACAGTTCTGGGATGTGTTTTCCTGATCAGGATAACCTTCAAAACAGTGTGGTGGCCAAAGTATGTGTTAAAAAAATTAAAATTCACCAAAAAAATACTTTTAAAGTCAACTTTTCGTTAATGTACCCTTCACCCACGAACTAAAAATTGAAGTTGTGAATACTTTCCCTTATATCATTGTTGTAACATCTTGTAAAAAAGAAAAGGTTTTCCATCCCATTTTATGAACCCCTTTTGATTTAACAATCTTCTGGGATCACTTCCTGGCTCACTCCGAGGGGTATCAAGCCATTTTGGGCTTGTTTCCCTGTCTTAAAAGCTTTGAACAACTTATTTTTCACAATTTACATCATTTAAAAGGACTTGGATGTAGCTTTTAAGATCACATTTCACCCTTGTTTTGCACTTTTTTACTTGAGGCATCCATTGGTTAATTGTCCAGGACAGAGGTTTACCTCGGGGACCCATTCTGGTCCATTTTCCAATTCTTTAAGGAAGCGAACAACTCGTTGTTTGCTTTATTTAGTTCTCTGTCCAAAAAATCAGCGAGCTTGTTTTTATCCTTTTGTCCATAGTTTTCACCCCCAAGGCCATTTTTGCCATCCAAGAAGTTGAGGGAGGACAACACCAACGGTGGGTAGTCCTCGGAAAGAATTCTTGTAAGTCTTTCACCTCTCATTTTCCCTCTTCATTACCACCTCAAGCAAAGGACCACCTGAGGTGCGGGTTGTCTCTGACTCGTGCCGAGCTATAAAAAAGGATATAACCATATTCACAACCGGATAGGTTGAATCTTTCCCAATAGACATATTTTGCTTATAATGGGGGGGTAGAGAGAGTTGAGTAAATGTAGGAGAGAGGGGTAGATGTAGGAGAGATATATTAGAGATAGTGGCATGGGTGGGGGGGAGAGAGAGGGATGAGGGGGGGGAGAGAGTGTGTGAGAGTGTGAGAGGGGGAGAGAGAAAAAGAAAGAATAGGGGTAGAGACAGAGAGGAAGGATAGGGGGGAGAGATAAAGACAAAGAGGATGGGTAGAGACATAGTGTGAGAGGGATGAGAGGGAGAAAGAAAGGGGGGGTAGAGAGAGGGATAGTGAGAGGGAGGGAAGATGAGAGGGAGACATAAAAGGGGGTTAGAGAGAGAATGAGAGGAGGGGGGGATAGACAGGGAAACAAAGAGGGGGAATAAAGAGAGAAATAGGGGAAGAGAGACTGAGACTGATATTAACAACGAGGAGAGAGTGAAAAGTTGGAATCGATGTGGAAGAGAGAGGGGAGTGAGGGACAAAGGGGCATAGTGAGAGAAAGAGAGGGAGTGGGTGTGAGAGTCTGAGGCATGTCAAGGTAAGGTCTAGCTCTAGGTATTTCCATGCCTTGTGATGTCTAAATCTTTCCATGTATAGGTCTTACCATGTATAAGAGTTTGAGGGAGAGAGAGGGAGATAGACAATGGGGCAGAGAGGGAGAGTGAGAGAGAGATAGAGAGAGGGGGTAGATGTAGGAGAGGGAGAAAAAAGATAGAGAAGGAAGGAAATGATTTTTAGGAGCACGCTCACGTTCCTAGAGTGCATGCACACTCCTAAAGCATGTGTGTGCTTGTTTGGATTCAATTTTTTTTGGCGTAATTGAAAAGTTGTATGTTGACTTGGTTGGATTAGATTTAGGTTTGGGATGAAAAACCTAGTGGTTCGGTCTACAAATTCATAAAAACCTCCATCTTTTTTAATACCCCTCTTTATCTGTGTGTTTGACGTTATTTTTCTATAGGCTAAACAATTCAGTTGTTGACGAAATTATAAACATAGATAGAGTCGGCTATGCAGATTTCAAATATATAAAAAAAATTTAAATTATTGTTGTTTATTATTTTTAATCTATTTTTGTCTTCACATATATCAAAATCCTAGAATGCATACCTCTCTTATTTCTACTATAACTTTTTATCAGCTTAACCATTTCTCCAATGATTTAAATGCGACACTAGAGAAGACTGATACCTACGATATCAAAAAAATAAAAATGTTTTAATCAGGTTAAGACCTTTTTAGCTTGCACAAACAAAAGATGTTGTAATGTCAAGAATATGTTGACTTTGATCATTTTAAAAATATATAAAATTAATATTAAAATTTTTCAAAAAATACACGACACAAGAAAATTGGGTTCTCTACAAGTATACAAGTTTTTGGATTGAAATTTCATCATTAAGACACTCTGCACTAACAAAAACATATACCTTATATTTTGTTGGAAAAATAAGATATCATTGTTAGAAAAAAACAAATTTGACCTAGTTATTCACAATGTTTATGAATAGAAATTGTATATTCATAAAGCTAATTGAATTTCCTATGTTTCATTTTCTTACACCATATTCAAATTCATTGTAAAAATACCTTGAATAATCCCTCCAAGTTAACATATTGTTGTTTTTCTAGGTTTGCATTGCCACTAACGTGTCATGAGAGACCATCATTAGATTGAAATCACTCATATACATACATACATACATAAGGTAAGGTCTAGCTCTAGGTATTTCCATGCCTTTTGATGTCTAAATATTGCCATGTTTAGGTCTTACCATGTATAGGAGTGTGAGGGAGAGAGATGGAGACAGACAGGGGGGTAGAGAGAGAGAGACTGAAAGTGAGATAGAGAGGAGGGGTAGATGCAGTAGAGGGAGGACAAATATAGATAAGTAAGGAAATGATTTTTAGGAGTGCGCATGCATCCCTAGATTGCATGCACACTCCTAGATCACGTGTGCACTTTTTTGGATTCAAACTTTTGGGGTGGAATTGAAATGGTGTATGCTGACTTGGTTGGCTTAGATTTAGGTTTGAATGACAAACCCAGTGGTTCGGTCTACAAATTCATAAAAAAATCTATTTTTGTGAATAGCCCTCTATATCTTTGTCTTTGGCATTATTTTTATATAGGATAAACAATTTAGTTGTTGACGGAACTATAGACATAGATAGAGTTGGCGATGCATATTTCAAATATATATATATATATATATAGATATATATATATTAATTATTATTGTTTATTGTTTTTAATCTATTTTAGTCTTCACATATATCAAAATCCTAGAATGCATACCTCTCTTATTTATGCTATAAATTTTTCATGGATTAACCATTTCTCCAATGAGTTATATGCAGCACTAGAGGAGACCGATACCTATGATCTTAAAAAAGTAAAAAATGTTTTGATCATGTTAAGACCCATTTAGCTTGCACAAACAAAAGACGTCGTAATTTTGGAATATGTTGACTTTGATAATTTTAAAATATATAAAATTGACATTAAAAATTTCCAAAAAATACATGGCACAAGAAAAATGGGTTATCTACAAGCATACAAGTTTTTGGAATGAAATTTCATCATTAAGACACTCAACACTTGCACGAACGAAAACATATACCTTATATTTTATTGGAAAAATAAGATATCATTGTGAGAAAAAATCAAATTTGACCTAGTTATACACAATGTCTATGAATAAAATTTGCATATTCGAAAAGCTAATTCAATTTCCTATGTTTCATAGTCTTACACCGTATTCAAATTCATTGAAAAAGCACCTTGAATAATCCCTCTAATTTAACATATTGTTGTTTTTCCAATCTTGCATTGCCACTAATTCCTCATGAGAGACCATCAATAGCTTGAACTCACTCACTCATATATATATATATATATATATATTCAACTTTCCTATAAAATTGATTGACGATGTTAAAAATTAAGTGGACTTCAATACAATGTGGATATTTTAAAATTGCAAGTATTAACATCAAAGCTAACCATTGCTTGAGCTTAAACCCCAAGAGCACTTATTTTCAGTACTACTTGAGAAACTACAAATAAACTTCCATACTCATGGAGATTTCAGTTATTATAAGGTTAGTGTTGCAGAGAAAATATTGGGAAATGGGAGAGGGAGAGTAGACATTATTCTTACACACCAAAATTGTTCCCGGACACTCTATTAAACAATCAAATAGAGTACATATAAATAAAAAATCATAGTCTCAAGATAGAAGAACTATCTTGATTTCATGATCTACTATGTTGAGAAAATATCTCAATTTCATACCAATTTAGGAAACATGTAGTTGGAGAGAATCTCTCAAACCAACTAGGCCTCAACAACCTCCTAAAAGCTAGGAACAAACTATTTCTTGTAGAGACTCGAAATTTACCTAATAATGACCAATAAACTCAATAATTAAGTATGATCACAACTAAAGACAAGTGGGAGTTACATATCCCAACACTCCCCCTTAACGAGTGCTTGTTTTTACAATTGTCAGGTTAGATCTTCATCACCACCAAGTCCTCTAAATCAAATCACCTCTTGATCAACAAAGTCTATGTCTAGTCCAATCTATTACTTTCTCTTCATAACTCGATCATGCATCAAAATACTGGCAAATTCAATATAAAGAGAAAACCATCCACCATAATGCATGGATCATCAGTTGTTGCAACTGTTGGATCAGTAGGATGTCCTTCAAGTACATGGTTCATTCAACCTCTTTATGAACTCCCACTGAATGTAAAACACATGGTTTTCTAGGCTCACTCTTACAAGTGTTACCAAACTATATAATAGAGGTTTATGCACTACAAATCAATAGGGATACATGACAAAGGGGTATGTTTGCCTAGTTGGGTATTACAACAATATACCCTTTACATGTTACATAGATACAGGTACATGGATTACATAGTCCATCTCATGGAAATACCATGTACATAACATTTCAAGGACCAATACATCATATCAATAAACATTACATCATAGAATTGCTAAAACAATGTGTGACTCATATTGACAAATGATCATGAGTCTGTTTTATTCAATTTAATTCACACAATTTACCTCGTTTATCTACAATCATGTTGTTGCTTCCGCACTTTTGTTTCTTCCACATGAATTCCACTGTCACCAACTTCCCTTGGACTAATCTCTCTATTGTTCTAGGACAACAACTGTCTTCTTCCTACTTATCCTTCCAATTTTCCATCAAATCATGGTTTCTCCAGCGAGAACAATGTAGCTTGCTTCCACTTCAGAACCAAAAAAATGTAGTTTAACCTTCCTTTCCAACTACCACACCCTTTACCAAGCAGACTAAAGAATGATTTTACATCACAAAAATTGTCCAGTAGAACTTCAATTCGTCACCAAGAAATACTAACATCATGTTTAGAGTATTCATCTATATATTTGACCTTAAGACCTTCAATGTCACTATTGATTCATGTCTGGCTTTCTATTTATTAGAGTAGCTAATTCTAACAAAAACAATACACTTAATATTGAGTTAACCACACTTAACAAAACATTTAACTAATTTTATTTTTTGGAATTTCAAAATAAACCATTGTTAGAGTATTCAATTCTAACAAATCATCACATACTAACTTGATGACTTGGCTAGGCTCAATACTTTTCTCTCCGCAAACTTCAAATAAATTCAAAAAGAAGAAAAACACATTTAATCTTACCATGGTCAATTTTTCATTATCAACATCTTCAAGTTCAAGTGTCTACTCCAATTAGCAGTTCAACACACTAACCTCTTTCAGTTGAAGCATCTAAGCTTAGTAAGATTAAAAATTTTCATGGAACCTCTAAGTTACTCGTGAGCTTGTCATTGGACATCCCACACAGCATTCTGGTACATTATTACATTTCACCTATTCGAAAGATGACACTAAATGCATTGAAAATATATGGTAACTCATAGCCCCACTGACCTCCTACCCTGGCAGGCTATAACAGGTGCCTTCACTCCTTGTCGTTAAGCCATGGTCATTCTCAAATGTGACCAATGTTAAATATAATGTAACCTCAACAGGATGATTGTACACTACCAGCTGTCCTTGCCATCTATACTTTCTTATCTTGATTTGCTTGAGCCTATTTAGCTTAGCTATTTTCCTATTGCACATCACTTCTTCGTTAACTCTTGTCATTGTACTTTCTCCTTACATTCTCAATATACTGAATACTATTTCTACTCTATTCTTTCTCTCTGCATTTCTTGCTTCACAATTTATCATGGTATCAGAGCTTCAACAGTAAGCCTCTTCACACAGGCTGGAGAGAAACACGATCCTCACGGTGCATAGCTTAAATCGACATCCAGAGCACGGGACACAATTTTTTCATAAGGCCTGAAGATTTGTTCACCATACGCTCAAAAGATCATCGTAGGAAACTCCCACAAGGAAGGAGAGCGCTATACACTCAAAAGATCGAGGAAGCAAAGACTGCAGAAGGAGAAAGTTTAAAGATTCATGAACAATTTTAGATTCGTCAAAGATTCACGAAGAAGAGCTGCAAGAGGCAGGAACATTTGAAGAATTCAAAGAAATTCATTAAAATTAGTGAAAGATTGTTGAAGAAGGTAGAATCGTTTAAAGAATTTTGGGAATTCTCTCAAATCCGTCAAAGATTGTTGTAGAGAACAGAATGCTTCAAAGAATTCGTGTAATTCTTTCAAATCTGTGAAAGATTCATGAATTTTATTTCACAAGAGAGAATATTTGCAAGAATAGAAAATAACTCATGAAAGCAGCCAAGAACGAGCAATTGTAGCTGTAAGATCCGTCTTGCGATCAGATCTGAGGCGAAAATTCAGCTCAAAAGGGACAAGGAGAGCACAAAAAAGGTGAAATAATTACATTCGTTGGATTTTGTGCAGAGGACCGATAGCTGTCGAATCCGTCGGAAAGTGC
Source organism: Picea abies (assembly GCA_900067695.1). Classification (NCBI taxonomy): domain Eukaryota; kingdom Viridiplantae; phylum Streptophyta; class Pinopsida; order Pinales; family Pinaceae; genus Picea; species Picea abies. The sequence goes on from CBVK0100099140.1 coordinate 15,298, forward strand.
ATGAGGCTTAGTCCTCTAGAGCGCACAAGAGAAATTTTGACTTGAGAAGTCACAAAATCATTAGGACCGTCCATGAAGGGACACGCAGTGAGATCTCAGCATTTCGCCGACTCCCAGGGTGTAAAGGTCAGAAGACCACCGTGAGAATTCACAAATCATGAAATCTTGATTCATTCTAGACCGTTGGATCAATAAATATCATGAGTCATCAATCTAACGCTATCGTGAAATCTGGAATCGAGAGTTGGACGAGCAAAGGAGACTACACTCCAAACCCTGATATGCGAAATCTTGAAATCATCTTGACCGTCCATCAATTAGGACATGTGGCAGCAGATCCAAGCACCATCAAAATTTAGGCATTTCAGAGTTCAGGATATCGGAGGTCTTGTTGACGAAGGTCGGAACACTCCACGGTGAAAGTCCCAAAATCCCAAGAACATCACAATCATGGATTCGTTAAGACACGTGGCAGCAGATCCAAGTGCCATCAAAATTTTGGCATTTCGAAGTTTGGGGAATCGGAGGTCTTGTTGACGAAGGTCGGGACACTCCACGTCGAAAATCCTGAAAAGATCACAGTTGTCCATTCATTGGAACACATGGTGGATGATGCAGGAACATCACCAACATCAAGCGAGCCATCACAGAAGCAGTTGGACAGCTGGACAAGCGCCATCACACATTTTTAATTTTCCCTTGAAGTTGATGCGCGAACATAAATGTGGCAATTTAATGAGGCACACTTGTAAATTGTAAATGGACCTTGAGCCTTTAGCTCTCATCCTTAGTAGGTAGAAGGCATTTATAGTAGTTAATGCAGGTAGATAGAATTTAATTCTATATTAGACAGTTCTAGAGCGCAAGAGGGAAACGGGATATAGACACCCTCATTGCATATTGTAACATTATCAAGGGAAGAACAAGAGCATGCAGAGAGCCGTGTAAGAACACCCATGTACATATATTAGGATTAATAGAAAGAGATTGATTCAAATTCATGGTTTTGTGTTTGTTCTCTGTGTATTGATGTTGAATGATATGCTCATGAATGTTTGCTTCCTGTTATACATTTTCTTTATGTGTTGTGTATATGATTTCATGTTTGAATTGAAGTCTGAGAGGAAGAAGGAATGAGTTTCAATTGTTTCTCTATCTGAGTAAGATTTCCTGCAAGGAGTGCAGTTGAAGTGTCCGCAAGGAGTGCGTCGACAAGAATTCAGGGTTGCGTCTTTGAAGCTCAGATAGTTTTACTTTTGTTCTCATCCCCCATAAGTGCAGTTGGTCACAGGAGCCGTGCAAGGAGTGCACAGCCCAGGTGAAGTTTAGGGTTGCGAACCTGATTGAAGTATCTAAAGACTGTTGTTGCAGGTGTGCGCAGAGTCGAAAGGATTCAAGCATTTGAATTGTTTGAAGGTTACCACAAGGAGTGCGCGCAAGAGTCTTTTCCAAGGCTCAGAGTTACAAGGAAGCTCAGGGAGGATAAGGCCTTGGAATTTGTTGAAGGATAGCGCAGAGAAGATGCAACTGGAAGATTCAAGAAGGCGTCATAAGTTTACGAGCAGGTGGACGAGTTCCACGGAGGAACGCTTGGTCATTCGCAGGAATCACCAAGGAAGGATGGACAGATGGTATTCTTTGAGGAGAATCCATGAATTTCTGTGAGTCGTTAGATCTCACGGAGGTGTAGGGGAGATACTGCAGGTATTCCTGAGAGGTTTAAAGCTTAGGAGGGGCAGAGCCGTTGATCCGAGTCACAAGGACCATTGGATTTGCACGCGGAATTGTTTATCGGGGTTTCATGGGTTGAAGTCCCATGAATATAGCAACAAGAATCGCGATATCACGAAACGTGATACCCCGACAGTCAAAAGATAGTGTGGGGCCATAGAGGAGTGGGTAGGTGGATAGGTGGCACGCCTTATTGGGGTTTCGCAAAGAGAAGTCCTGAAAAAATTGCATCAGGATTTGCAATACCATGAAGTTTGAAATGTCGATGGAGTGAAGGCATTGAAAATTCAAAATCATGTGTGTGTCGGAGTTTCGGCGTATCGGGCATCGGGAGTCGGGGATATGAGTGGTTCGACATCGCAAGTAGCGAAATCGCGATAGAGAAAACCCCGATAGAAAAAGGTTAACATTGACTATTGTCGTCATTCAGGGATTTGAGAGTCCAATGCTCGACTACTGACCTCGTGAAGTCACGAAGTCTGATCTCTCGAGTACAAAGAGGGGATCGCATGAAGATTGTTGTGGGTGCAGATTTCATAATCGGGAAATAGAAGAGCTGGTTGACATTTCTTCGGGTCGCAAGGGAAAGAAATATCCTATGAGCTGACGTGACCTTTCAACCTGCAGGTTGTGAAGGGAGCGACGTCGACATCAAGTGGTATCAGAGCATAGAAAGGTTCTTTGCTATTTGTAGTAGAGAAGAAAGAGAATTCACCATGCCTCCAAGGAGAGATAGACAATCACTCGATCCAGAGGATAGGGAAATGTCGCGAAGAAGAGGCAGGCAAATGGCAGATCCAATTATGGAGAGACAAATGCATGATCTCTGAGTCAGACTCGAAGACATGGAGACAACACAAATACGCACAGCTAGTGTTGGGGATCTTAGTGATTCCAAGAGTGAAGTTGAGGTTGAACGTCAAGAAGAATTTGCAATTGAAGATGGATCAAACGAGCATTTGATTAGAGCTATTGCAAGGATGGGTGCAAGAGAGAAGATGGACATTCCAGTTTATGAGGGAAACCTGGATGCAGAGGAGCTTCTAGACTAGATTAGAGCTCTAGACATACTTCGACTATGAAGATGTCGAAGAAGACAAGAAAGTCAAGCATGATGTCACAAGATTGAAAGGACATGCAGAATTGTGGTGGGATGAACTACCAGCTGACAGAAGCTGCAAGGGTAAGTAGAAGATCAAAAGCTGCGACAGAATGATCGTGAAGATGAAAGAAAAATTCATCCCAAGGGATTATCAAATTACTCTATTCAGGAGGATGCAGAACCTAAGATAGAAGATGATGACAGTGAAAGAATACACCGAGGAATTCTACAAACTGAACATCAGAGAAGGACATCAGGAGAGTGATGCTAAGAAGGTTGCTAGATATCTGAATGGCCTGAGATATGATATCCAGGATGAGATGAGTATGGTAACCTTCCAGACGGTGGAAGCTGCTTATCAGATGGCTCTGAAAGCAGAAGAGAAGCTGAGCCGAAAGTAGAGTCAGAGAGGCCGAGGAAGAAGTCAGCCCAGAGGAAAATCAGTTGCCCAGGATAAATATCAAAAGCCCAGGGAGGAATGGAAGAAGCCTAAGACTCAAACAGAGAGAGGTGGAAGTTCACAATGAGGGAAATATTCTGAACAGAGAGGACAACATACTGAGCAGAGAGGAGATTATGCTGACAACAACACTTTTCCTCGTACTAGAGGTAGAGGAAGAGGAAGAGGTGGAGTCATCACATGCTTCACATGTGGAAAGAATGGGTACAATTCTTACGAGTGTCCAGATAAAAAGAAGGATAGTGGAGAAGCTCACATCGCCGAAGCACAGAGGCGGGATGTTGAGGAAGAAGATGATGAAGGCAGAAGATCGCTGATGATGTGGAAATCTCTTTTGACACCAGAGAAGGAGGTGGAGAGTACAGTTCAAAGGACAAGAATTTTCAGGATTTCTTACAAGACCAAGGACAGGGTATGCAAGGTCATTGTAGATAGTGGTAGCATGGATAATATCGTTTCTATAGAGATGGTAGAGAAGTTGGAGCTGGAGATGATTGATCATCCAAGCCCGTACAAAATTTCGTGGCTAAAGAAAGGACACCAGGTAACTGTCACTAAACAATGTTTAGTTGAATTCAAGATAGGAGGATATAATGATAAGATATTATGTGATGTCATTCCTATGGATTTTTTTCATCTATTGTTGGGTAGACCATGGCAAGATGACAAGGATGTGATTCATGATGGGTGAATGAACACATACACCCTGGAGAAGAATGGGAGGACACACATGTTGCTTCCGATTAAGGATAGGGAGGTGAAGCCAAAAGTAAGAAACATTATACTTCTCATGAGTGGGAAGGAACTTCTTACAGGGGTTAAGAAGAAAGAGGATCCATAGTTCATTGTGGTCAGAAAACCAAGGATTGTTTTGACTAGCACAAGAGTGGATGATTTACCAGAAGAAATTCAGGAACTGCTGGAAGAGTTCACTAATATAGTAGTGGACGAACTACCTCGTTCGTTGCCACCGATCAAAAGTGTGATCCATCATATTGATCTCATACCAGGAGCCAGTTTTCCAAACAAAGCCGCATATAGATTGATGCCGCAAGAGAACGAAGAGGTTAAAAGGAAAGTCCAGGAATTGTTGGACAAAGGTTTGGTCAGGGAAAGCTTGAGTCCATGTGTTGTTCCAACAATACTCAGTCCAAAGAAAGACGGAGGTTGGAGGATGTGTACTGACTCAAGAGTGATAAACAAGATAACCATCAGGTATAGATTTCCATTGCCAAGGATGGATGATCTAATGGATTGCTTGAGTGGAGCAAAGTATTTTTCAAATATTGATTTGAAAAGAGGATATCACCAGATTCGCATGAGAGAAGGTGATGAATGGAAGACAACATTCAAAACCAATGAAGGGTTGTATGAATGGCTTGTTATGTCATTTGGCTTAACAAATGCGCAAAGTACCTTCATGAGATTGATGAATGAAGTCCTGAGGGAGTTCATCGAAAAAAATTTCATTGTGTATTTGGATGACATACTGATCTACAGTAAATCAGTGGCAGAACACTTGAAGCATTTGGCTACAGTGATGCAAAAGTTACAGTAGGAGAAGTTGTTGATAAATATGAAGAATTCCTCATTCATGAAGACAGAGCTCATTTAATTGGGGTTTGTTATTTCCATAGATGAGTTGAGGATGGATCCAGATAAGGTGGAAGTGATCAAGAATTGGCCATCGCCGAAAAATATCTTTGAGGTGAGAAGTTTTCACGGATTAGCTAGTTTCTACCAGAAGTTCATCAGGAGTTTCAGTGGAATTAGAACAGAAATGATGGATACAGTGAAGAAAAGACATAAGTATTTTCACTGGACTGAAGAGGCTGAGAAAATTTTTAATCTGTTGAAGAGGAATATTACGGAACAACTGGTTCTGGTGTTGCCGAATTTATAGAAAACATTTCAAGTGAAATGTGATGCAAGTGTATTTTCAATCGGGGCAGTCTTAAGTCAAGAAGACAGGCTAATAACATACTTCAGCGAGAAGCTGAATGAAGCGAAAGTAAAATACTCCACTTATGATAAGGAGTTTTATGCTATTATCCAGGCATTGAAAAAATGGAGGCATTACTTGATCCCAAAAGAGTTTGTATTGTACAGTGATAATCATGCATTGCAGTTTGTGACTCAATAGGAGAAGTTGAATCAGAAACATGTGAAATGGGTTGAGTATATGAAGAATTTCACTTTTGTGATAAAACATATTTCTGGTACTGCTAACAAAGTTGTTGATGCTTTGAGTAGGAAGTGTTTGTTGTTGCAGTAGTTTCGAGTCAAAACGTTGGGTTTTGATGATCTCAGGGACATGTACGCAGATGATCAGGATTTTAAGGAGGCGTATGAAGCAGCTAAGAACCCAGTTCTCAGAGATAGAAGCCAATGGATAGAATATATGATCCAGGAAGGATTGTTGTTCAGAGGCAATCAAATGTGTATTCTGAAATGCTCCATGAGGGAGAATCTGTTGAAGGAGAAACACAGTGGAGAATGATTGGCAGGACATTTTGGTCATGACAAGACATTCACGAAATTGAATGAGTCATATTTTTGGCTGGGAATGCGAACATATGTCAAGAGATTTGTGTATAGATGTAGAATTTTCCAGCATTCGAAAGGAAGGAAGCAAAATGCGGGGTTTTATCAACCATTTCCCATACCAGAGAGGCCATGGGATGCAATTAGCATGGATTTTGTATTGGGGTTGCCAAGAACACAAAGAGGTGTTGATTCAATCTTTGTGGTAGTGGATAGATTTTCCAAGATGGAACACTTCATTCCATGTCAGAATACTAGTGACGCGACTCACATCATGAACCTGTTTTTCAAAGAGGTCATTCGACTTCATGGTTTGCCTAGGAGTATAGTTTCGGATCGAGATACTAAATTCATAGGGAATTTTTGGAGGACCTTATGGAAGAAGCTAGGAACTAACTTGTTGTTTAGTTCAACATATCATCCTCAGAAGGATGGACAGACAGAAGTGGTCAACAAAAGTTTGGGAGACTTGCTAAGAAGCTTGGTGACAAAGCACCATAGCCAGTGGGACCATATATTGTCGCAGGTAGAGTTCGCGTATAACAACTCAGTTAACAGGAGCACATGGAAAAGTCCATTTCAGGTTGTATATGGCATGCAGCTGAGAGGAATTTTTGAACTGGGAGATTCAGAACAGATTGCGACTAGGAGCGCTAGTGAAGAAGAATTCGCGGAGGTGATGAAAGAACTTCATAGCTAGGTGAAGGAGCAACTACAGAATTCAAGTCACGAGTATAAGTGCAGAGCCGATTAGCATAGAAGACAACTTCAATTCGAGGTTGGTTATTTGGTTCTGGAACATTTGAGAAAGGAAAGGTTCCCGAGAGGAACATACAATAAATTGAAGATGAAGAAAATCGGACCATGTAGGGTCTTGAGGAAATTTGGGACAAACGCTTATGAGATTGAATTACCCGATGGGATCAGAATTTCTCCTATATTCAATATCTCGGATTTGTACTCGTATAAGGCTGAGGAAGCAGGAGCAAGAAATGAGCAGCCAATGATCCAGTGGACAAAGCAGATGCCAGTTGCAGATAAGCCGGAGATGGAGTGCATACTAGACAAGAGAGTGAGAAAGAAGACCGGAAGAAAAGAATACTTTGAGTATCTGGTCAAGTGGAAGAACCATCCAGTTGAAGATGCCAGCTGGGAGACCGAAGCAGAGATACAGAAGCATGGACAGACCATGCACGAGCTCATGGAAAGGAGCCCATGAAAGTTTTCAAGCGAGGGAGTATGATGCAAGAGCATCACCAACATCAAGTGAGCTAGCGCGGAAGTAGTTGGACAGTTGGACAAGCGCCAACACACATTTTGAATTTTCCCTTGAAGTTGATGCGTGAACATAAATGTGGAAATTTAATGAGGCACACTTGTAAATTGTAAATGGACCTTGAGCCTTTAGCTCTCGTCCTTAGTAGGTAGAAGGCATTTATAGTAGTTAATGCAGGTAGATAGAATTTAATTCTAGATTCGACAGTTCTAGAGCACAAAAGGGAAATGGGGTATAGACACCCTCATTGTGCATTGTAACATTGTCAAGGGAAGAACAATAGCATGCAGAGAGCCGTGTAAGAACACCCATGTACATATATTTGGATTAATAGAAAGAGATTGATTCAAATTCATGGTTTTGTGTTTGTTCTCTGTGTATTGATGCTGAATGATATTCTCATGAATGTTTGCTTTCTGTTATACATTTTCTTTATGTGCTATTTATATGATTTCATGTTTGAATTGAAGTCTCAAAGAAAGAAGGAATGAGTTTCAATTGTTTCTCTATCTGAGTAAGATTTCCTGCAAGGAGTGCAGTTGAAGTGTCTGCAAGGAGTGCATCGACAAGAATTCAGGGTTGCATCTCTGAATCTCAGATAGTTTTACTTTTGTTCTCATCCCCCAAAAGTGCAGTTGGGCACAGGAGCCGTGCAAGGAGTGCACAGGCTAGGTGAATTTCAGGGTTGCGAACCTGATTGAAGTATCTGAAGACTGCTACTACAGGTGTGCACAGAGTCAAAAGGATTCAAGCATTTGAAGTCTTTGAAGGTTTCCGCAAGGAGTGCGCGCAAGAGTCTTTTCCAAAGATCAGAGTTACAAGGAAGATCAGGGAGGATAAGGCCTTCAAATTTTTTGAAGGATAGCACAGAGAAGCTGCGACTGGAATATTCAAGAAGGTGTCACAAGTTTACAAGCAGGTGGACGAGTTCCATGGAGGAATGCTTGGTCATTCGCAGGAATCGCCAAGGAAGGATGGATGGACGGTATTCTCTGAGGAGAATCCATGAATTTTCGTGAGTCGTTAGATCTCGCGTAGGTGCAGGGGAGATACTGCAGGTATTCTCAAGAGGTATAAAGTTCAGGAGGGGCAGAGTCGTTGATCTGAGTCACAAAGATCATTGGATTTTCATGTGGAATCATGTATCAGGGTTTTGTGGGTTGAGGTCCTGTGAATATAGCAATAAGAATCGCGATATCACAAAACCCGATACCCCAATAGTCAAAATATAGTGTGGGGCCACAGAGGAGTGGGTAGATGGACAAGTGGCATAGCTTATCGGGGTTTCACAATGAGAAGTCCCGAAACAATTGCATCAGGATTCACGATACCGCAAATTTCGAAATGCTGATGGAGTGAAGGCATTGAAAATTCAAACTCATGTGTGTGTCAGAGTTTCGGCATATCGGGCATCAGGAGTCGGGGATACGAGTGGTTCAACATCGCGAGTAGCGAAATCACGATAAAGAAAACCCCGATAGAAAAGGGTCAACGTTGACTATTGTCTACATTCGGGGATTTGAGAGTCCAATGATCGACTACTAACCTCGCGAAGTCACGATGTTCGATCTCTCGAGTACAAAGAGGGGATCGCACGAAGATTGCTGTGAGTGCAGATTTCCCGATCGGGAAATAGAAGAGATGGTTGAGAGTTCTTTGGGCCACAAGGGAAAGAAAGATCTTGTGAGTTGACATGACCTTTCGACCTACAGGTTGTGAAGGGAGCGGCATCGACATCAACAAAGATCAAGGAAACCATCGTTATTTCAGCTACTGAGGTTTCAAGTTGATAGAGGATTTGTGTCACTAGGGGTCGCAAGTCCCAAAATTGTGAAACGCAGGAGGACCGTCCATCTTGAGGAGACATGTGGAAACAATCCAATATTTCAGGAGATTTTTCGAAAGGAGAAGGACTCTTTTCCATTTTGGCATTTTGCGTATAAGTATTTCGGGGGTCAAGAGGACAGGAGATTGGGCGCTTGAGTCATGAAACCCTGAAACAAGACTTTGGTCTTATGAGTAGTGGTCACATGGACCAAGGCATAGATCAAGGGGATAATGCGATAAAGGCCATTTCTGCATTTCTTCCATCCAAGAGACAAGAGGTTGGGTGCTTTGCATCATAAAACCCCAAAATAGGATTGCGGTCATATGGGAAGTGGTCACATGGACCGAAGGTATAGCCTTGGGGCTAATTGTTGTTAAATCCATTTCGACAAATCAACATTTCGGAGATCGAAAGGATCAAGGATCAAGGATCAAGGACTCTTGACATCGGGAAACAGGAAGTCCTGAAACGCGAAATCTTGAAAAGGCGTTTGAATAAGCATCGATATGTTTCAGATTTTGGCAAATTGAGGGACAAAGAAATTAGCAAACATGGTTTAGGCACAAGAAACAGGTAAACACACAATTTTTCCAATTATTTTTTCTGTTTTGTTCAAATTCTTTAAATATGGCGACGTCTAGCAATTTAGGACCAACTCAAGGTCTGATTCTTCTTAGAAAGAACTATGAGTTCTGGTCTCTTCGAATGAAATCCTTCTTGCAAGCACAAGAGTGTTGGGATCCAATGGATATTGGATATGTGGAACCATATCTAGCAGACCTTGCCACCATGACAAACCAGCAAAGAATTTCTCAGGCAACTCAGAGGAATAGAGAAAATAAAGCTAAATTCTGGATTCAAAATTTTGTGGATGATTCAATTTTCTCAAAAATCACAGGCGATGGTACTTCAAAATAGGCCTGGGACATCCTTAAGTCAGCCTACCAAGGCAATGAAAGGGTCAAAACTGTCAAACTACAGACCTTGAGGACACAATTCGAGACTTTAAGAATGACAGAGTCTGAAAATGTGGATCAGTTTATGACCAGAGTCATGGGAATCGTGAACCAGATCAGATTGACTAGTGAAGCCATCACTAATCAACACATTGTTGAGGAATTACTCATAAGTTTACCAAATAAATTCGAAATGGTTGTTACAACAATCCTTGAATCCAAGGATCTATCATGTTTTTCAATAGATGAACTGACTGGTTCCCTGGTGACACATGAGACTAAACTACATCTCACAGATGAGTCAATCACCAATGCCTTCAAAACTCAATTCTCCTTCAGCAGAGGGAGAGGCAGAGGAAGAGGCAAAGGTCACCAAGGACGAGGGAGTACTACAAGTGACCAACACTCGAATGGAGGTAACAGACAATAGAGCCAGCATCAAAATTTTTAAGGTCACAGACAACAACACCAGAATCAAAATTTTCAACCTCAAAGAGGAAGAGGGAGAAGATCAAATGAAAAATCAAGAATACAATGCTATTAATGCAAAAAATATGGGCACTATGAATTTGAATGCTGAAAGAAGCAAGCAGATCATCTCTCAGGCAGAGCACATGTGTCAAATCATATGGGAGAAACCTCAAAAGGTATGTTTCTCTCATGCCAAAAGACTGAAGAACAACCTAAAGATCTCTGGTTGTTGGACAGTGGATGCAACAATCACATGAAAGGTAACAAAGATTTACTTTCATGCATTGATTCTTCAATGTCATCTAATATTAAACTTGGAAATAATTCCTTAGTCAAAGTTCAAGGCAAAGGAACTATACCTATTCTTACTAAACAAAATGAAAAGAAAGACATAAACAATGTCTATCATGTTTCAGATCTGAAACATAATCTGCTAAGTGTAGGAAAACTCATTGAACATGGCTATAAGGTGCTCTTTGAGGGAGCATCTTGGGAGATATATAACAAAATCCCAAGCAGAAAATTGATTTCTGAAATCCACATGACTCAGAATAGGATGTTTCCCCTTACACTCAGAACTACAAATCTGATTCAACCAT
>CBVK0100099141.1:0-20975 GCA_900067695.1 Picea abies
TCTTCCGATCTCACCTACAGAAGTTCAGACATTACCTATTGGGGAAACACTTTAAGATGTTTACAGATCACTCAACCCTGAAATACCTAGTCAACAAGCCATTGTTGGGGGGCAGAATCTGTCAATGGTTATAGCTATTTCAAGAATTTGATTTTGAAGTAATAGTTAAACCAAGGAAACTAAATGCAGGATCTGACCACCTATCCAGGGTCACAAATGGAGAAGAACCTACGAATCTATAAGACGCCTTTCCAGATGCACAATTATTCTCAGTATAGATTGTTGATGACTAATTCACAGAGATCATCCATTACTTAAGCACAGGTACTACACCACAAGCATATACCACCGCGTAGAAGAAGAACTTGGTAGTCTGTACAGTCGTCTATCAACTGATTGCAGGACATCTATACAAGATGAGCACATATAGCATTTTATGAAGGTACGTTCTAGAGAACGAACAACAAATAATTTTAGTAGAAGCCCATGAGGGGATCGCGGGAGGTCATTATGTAGGAAAATATACCACGCATAAGGTATTACGCGCAGGACTATGGTGGCCAACGATTCACAGTGGTGTGAAAGAGTACTATCAGGGATGTGATGTCTGTCAAAGGGTAGGCAAACCCAACAGAAGGGACGAGATACCACTACGACCACAAGTAATATTATAGGCATTTGAAAAATGGGAAATATACTTTGTGGGACCCATTAACCCACCAACCAAAAGGACAAGGTCAATATACATCATCACCATGACAAAATACCTAACAAGATGGGTGGAAGTCACACCAGTAAAAGACTGCAGCACAGATATAGTTGCACGCTTCTTGTTTAAACAAGTAATCACCATATTTGGGTGCCCAAGAGTTTTGATGAGTGAATAAGGGATGCACTTCATAAACAACACCATCTTTGTGATGCTCGAAGAGTTTGAAGTTCATCACCAGAAGAGCACACCATATCACCCATAGTTAAATGGCACAGTAGAAGCCTTCAACAAAATTCTCAAGAACGCACTAACAAAGATCTGTAATGTCAACAGAGATTAATGGGACCTCAAAGTAATAGTAGTATTATGGGTGTATAGGACTACATGCAAAAAGTTGAAAGGGCACACACCATTCAAACTAGTCTATGGCCAAGAAGCAGTAGTGCCATTAGAATTTTTAGTACCCAGCTTATGCGTAGAAGCTATCACACAAATGAAAGAATGGGGCACAATACAGGAAAGACTGAATCAGTTATTGTCGATGGAGGAAAACCAACTCCTAGCAGGATTCCATCAACAAGTACAGAAATCCAGAGACAAAGCTTGGCATGATCAACACATCAAGAAGAAGACATTCAAGGAAGGAGATCTAGTATTGCTCTATGACAGCAAATTGTTTTAGCACCCAGGGAAGCTTAGAATGCATTGGCTAGGACTATATGAGGTACAATATATAATAGACAGAGGATATTTACAGTTAATAGATTTAGCATGTGCATACCTGAGAGGAACGATCAACAGGAGCCAATTGAAGCTATACAAGGACAGTCGACCACCCACCGTGCAATAAAAAAAAAAGGAAACCAAACTAAAAAGAGTGCAGCACGCCAGAGAGAGAAAGGCCACATGAAGTTAAAAACATAAATTCAGCAAAGTCAAGGAAAATGGTTACATACCAAAGAAAAATGAGCAGGAAATAGAAATTCGGCAAAAGCAGTATGACAGGACAACACTAAGAGGAATTAAAGCACAAAAAGGACTGAGGGAACATCACATTAAATGTGCCAACTGGAGATGGAAAAGCAAGCGTAATGGAAATTATGAAACCACCAGAGATGCATTGAACCCACAATTATGGTGCATTAATCACATCATGGAGGAAGCGTCCTTGACAAGCTTCATGTCAAGCCCATACAACATGCGAGCACGAGAGAAACTGGTGTATTCATGAAAGGAGAATAGAGACGGAGATAAATAGTAGCTAGAACGAATAGAGAGAGACCACGGAGCTCACCAAAGTCATTCAAACTTGGAAAATGTTCGATAGTCACCACTATGGCACCACCATATCAAGCATAACCGAGCCAGACAGCCAGACTGACCAGGGTTCAAACTAGGTCACGAGGACTATTGGAGGAAAACAAGTAGTAGCAGCCGAAGATCATCGAGATTGATGAGATCCCATCCCCAGAGGTGATACCAGTGAACCCTACACCGATACTGGAAGAGATTCAACAGCCACAAGCAGGGACCATGAAAGAGGATATGCCAGCAGCGGCACAGGAGCCTCAGAACGAGGAAGAAGAAACCCAATGGGAAGTGAAAGCAAAAAGCACTCAATCAGTCGTGAAAGTTAACGAAACAACACAGAATCTGGGAGCAGCAATGAAACTAGAGGAGACGCAAGCACCCATCCTAGGTCAACCAACAGAGGAAACCATTGTAACTACCTCAGCTTGGCCAGAATGGATGATGGGGGAACAAATGGAAGTCGTTGGAACTTATAACCATCCACCACAGCAGGAAGACAGAGTTCATATACCGAGCTCACCTCACAAGAAACCTGTAGTAGAAATTGTGCTACCATGCATACCAGATGGAGTACAGGTAGAACCATAGCTACTGGGTTAGGTTGGGAAGCTCAAGTATTTTTACCATGACATATCAAACGAAACCAAGTTCTCAAAACTTGCACAAAGGGTCTTTATGCAAACCATAACTGTAAACCAACTTGGAGAAACAATCATCCAGCCACACCAGTGGGCAGTTAGGCTGGACAGAACAAGAATCTTAGGATTGTTGAAGCTACCACATTTTGGAAGAGGCCAGTATGTGACAACATGCATCAAGTAGTTGTTAGTAGTCATGAATGGAGGGGATATATGGTTGGATAAACTCATCCCCATAACTATTGAGCTTATCGCGCAGATAACAGGACTACCCATTCGAGGTATGGATCTCGCGTTGATTCTGGATGAAAAATCCAAGGAGAAAGTGTTGGAAGAAGAGATGAAGAATAAATATGGCATTGTCAGAGGAACGAGGGGTATAATAATCAAACAAATCAACAACACAGCTACACAACTGGGTGCAAAGATCTTAGCCTGCAAATTGCTCAGAAAATGCCGCAAAGAGGAAGTACTAGTAGGAGTCATTGAAGTTTCATCTTAGTGCGTAGAAGGCACCTTTATGAGATGGGCACCATATCTATTGAATTTGTTCTAGGTGGACTGCAATGATGACCAGGACCTAGTCACAGAATTCCATTACTCATGGTTGATCACCCTAATAGCCTTCATGGGATGGCAGGAACCAGAGTATGTAATTTTTTGCACTAGACCGCAACCAGTGGGAGCGAGATACCTATTACTGAGATATAGGCCATAGGCTAGGCATAAGAGGGAGAATGGAATCATCTTTGAAGCATACCAATGGGACATATAGGAATCCATCATCCGATCATGGAGAATAACACCAAAGGTTGTCACGCGATATGCGGACATGGCCAATTTCCAGGCCACAAGACAAACAATGTGGATACAACCAAGGCAGGATCTAGATAGACAGTGGTGACTGATGCTCTACTTCATCATATAAGGTGATATAGAAATGGTCATCAGTGAATGGCCTGATGAATGGAGGATCCCATCCATTACTCGAGAATTACCAGAAAGAATAGCAAAAGGAGAGGCAGCACAGGTGGAAACACAGCTTTCGGAAGTCCCAGTGCCCAAGAAGCCAAGGATGGGCCAAAACAAGCTGACTTAGGTAGATGAATTGTCAAAGTAGATAGGGACCCAAAAGGGGTAGAAAGAGACTACATAGTCGACCAACGGACAGCCGAAACAAGCCAAGGGAGCAAGGGAGACCACCCCAAACCCCATCACACAGGAACCAGGGGGAAATAAGAGACCAACCATGCAGGAAGGAGGTGTGTGTAAGAAATAAAAGATGCAACGAGCATCACCAAACTATACGATCATGGAGGACAATGGGGAAATGATCTTCATAATGGTCCAAGATTGCTTAGCGGAATATTTCAATCATGCAATGCATCACAGGGATAAACTGCAAAAAGAGATGGAAGAAATGGGACAGTTCCTCAAGATATTTGGGGAAGCACAGATAGAAAGTAGAAGTAGAGGCATAGAGCCATCGACAATACATGCTAAAGAAATGGTGGAGGTGGAAGAATGACACCCATTCCACCCCATGCCACACACAAATGCAATGATTTACATCAAACCTAACATGTTGTGCATGGATGAAATCATGGGGCAGAAACTCCTGAAATACTTGGACCACATCTAATTGGTCTTGACACGGATGCCATCAAGGGCACTACACAAATTTCAAGTTAGTGTTGACCATGAGGTACAGTCTCGTGCACATAAAAACTTAGTTGAGCTACAACAAGCAACAAAGAAGTGAGAGGCACTGGAAAAAGTCTGTGAATAGGCCAAGCTCGAAACTCAGGAGGAAAAAGAATGCAAAAATGATCTAGAACAAAGAGTGGGAGGATTTTTTGAGAAACTCACAATCATCGTGCAAGGGAATGAACTCTCAGTAGTAGGAAAGATTGACCAGATTGTGCAGGCAATTGATCAATATCAGAAGGAGATCAAGAATCTTCGTGAACAACTCACACCAACTACTCCACTAGCAGTAAAGGAGCAAAGGAAGCAGGAATAAACATCACAGCTGCAGGAGATGGAACAATAGGTTAGCACAGCAACCAAATTTCTTGATAAAGCAGCGCAACTTTGGACAAGTTTGGAGGAAGAAAAGCTCAAGGAAAAGTTCCATACTATCACCAAAGAGATCGAAGAAGATCAGAAGGATTAGGTGACTTGGGACGAGTCACATGTCAGTGTTGGGGGCCTGTTGGCGCCAGGACAAAGTGGAAATAAGGATGATCATGGGAAAGAAAGCATGAAGAAATAGAAGTAACAACTGGAACGTAACACGACACACATGCATGCAAGAAAGCATGCACAAGGAAAATGACAGTTGGAGGAAGAACAAGATGCGTGCATGGGAGGAAGACCTAATGTCGATAGGGTTATGGTTTTGGTAATACATTGTAAATGGTTGAAGAGCCAAATATATATAAATAGAGATACATAGGTATCATAAAGAGGTTGATTTGCTTTTGTATTAGTTCAGTTTTTTAATGATCTATCGTATCTAAGTACAAGTGGATGCGTTATGTAATATGGTTATGGACCAATTTTGTAAGTTGTTGAGATACAACAGAGGAGAGGAGGAAGATCTGAGGATTATATTATAGATTGTGGAGCCTGGTGCGATCTAGTTTTCCTCACACAGATCTTACACATCAAAGGGAATTGTAAGCGCACGGCGCTGGAGATGTAGAACTATCATAATAAAAGAGCCAAGACCCAAATCATTGTGGACATAGCCCGAGAGGGGGTGAACCATGATAATATCTCTGTAATGTGATGAATTCATGTATCTCTTTTCTTTCTTTCAACAGTTCATTGTTATGCTTAATAAATAAGTTAATATATTGTTATGGAATACGATTATGTTGTTTGGGAATTAAATTGTTAAGTAGAAACATGAACATGTGAGGAATAAGTAGATTACATTCATAGATCATAGTGCATGGATCTGGTTAACAAACCCCTATCTCATACTCAATCCTAGGTTGTAAACACATGAGTCTTACAGCCACCCATTTAAAGCTATCTCAGGTGAGACTGCGCAATGCATTTTGTGTATTGTGTTGCCTGCTGGTTTACCAAGAGGGTCAATAGTTTTAGAGGCTTTGTTGGAAACCCAAAATACATGAACCCTGGGTCAATAACTCAGATAGTAAAAGAGAGCAGTTAAAACCCAACATTATCCTAGGGTGTTTATATTGATACAAATTTTTGATTTGATGGACAATTAATTCAACATATCCAAACACTACTAGCTCTTCAATCCTCATGTCTTTAGTAGCCCTCAAACCCAAAACAAGGGCCTCATATTCTACCACATTGTTTGTAGTTTCAAATTCAAGCTTGTAGGACAAAGATATGATCTCTTGAGTAGGGGAAACAAAGACTACTCCAGCACCATCACCTTCCTTAGAAGAGGATCCATAAAAAAACATCTTCCAAACAAAGGTATTTGGAGGAGAATATTCACAAAAGGTAATGGATTATTTTCTTATTTCAAGAGGAGGTTGAGGAGCATCAGTGAGCTGCAATATATTGGATCCTAAATTAGTATCAAGTGAAAAAATAGGATGTTTGGTGCAGTTTTCTTCATCACTGATGATGTAGGATAATTGATCCTCCCTATAAAGACTTCTGTGTTCTCCCCCAAACACAACAATGGTGGCATATTTAAGGTCCATCTCCAAGGTTCCCCCTAGTAATTTTATCTAAGATCTTGACAAGAGAATACCAAACTTAAGGGGGACATCATCCACCATAGTATCCATGACCACACTTTTCATGGGCCACTGAAACAAGGTCACAACTAGATCTTTGATAACCCCAAGACACTTCACTTTCCTAGAGTTAAAAGAGTATAAGTCATGGTATGTTTTTGTAATTTCCAACCCAAGCTCATCCATGACTATTTTTGGCATGAGATTGTGAGATGCCCCTGAGTCCATCAAGAAATTGTTCAACACTTTATCATGAATGTTCAATGATGTATCGAAAGGAGGGGATAAATCATCTATATATTCTATCAAAGGTCCCAGGATAACAATTGGTTTTTCATCTTGAAGGTTAACTGAATCTATGTAATTGGAGGAAGGTTTGGGCTACATAATTTTGGAAATATATCTTTTGAATTCCTCATTTTTTATCAGCTCCAAAAAAAGTATAGGGATTTTTATTTTTTAAATCTCACTTTCGAATTTGAATGAAGATGGAGATTTTAGAATCTCCTTAACTTCTAGGGTAGGATTCTTAACCAATGCTTGAGGTATTTGTCCATTTTTTCTTTGATGCCAACTTCCATGGGCTTAGCAGAATTTTATGTTTTACTAGGCTGATCAGAAGTATCATTTTTTCCCTCTTTCTTTTTGGACCTCAAGTTGTATCTATTAGGATTTTCATTTGTTTTTTCTCCTTCGCTCAATTCATTTAATTGACTATCCATGAGAGACTCTTCATATGTAGATTGAGTCAAATGAGGGGATGAAAAGGTGTCACCAATGTTTCAGGATTAATCTGTGAGTGCGGACACAAACCGATCTCCCTAGATCCACCTGGATCTATAACAAAACAAGACAGAATAATACACTTTCCCTATATTTAACCTATTGAATGAACTAAGAGACTAGGATCATGTACATACCTTATGAACGCTTTCCTTAGGTCTCTGTTGTTCCAAGCTTTGCTCCAATGCTCTTGTCCCGTTCAGATCATAACAGTACAAACCAATCGAAGTGAAGGCAGATCAATATATTCAATAGCTAATCTATACATATGATCAAGGAGTTATGTAATAAAGTGACATCATCTTTATGGGAAAGGGACATATTACTGTATTGAATTAATTGAAAGTGAAACTTACAACCTGAGCCTTGATGTTGTAGATCTCCTTTCGATGGCTCCTATCTCTGACACACACACTTGCTCATGCATGAAGAAAATCAACCACTTTTGATGACCTTGTTGGTGCCTCTTGCTATTGTAGCATCAGTCCTCCATACAGTCTTGCACTAATTCTCCAATCAATCTCTTGCTAGTTTGCTTCTAACCTTTTCCATGAGTAATCTCCTCAATATATAGGAGAAGATAGATTAGTTACTTGGATAGGAAATGATCCCAAGATATCAGGAAAGCCAGTACTTAGATAACCATTCGCTAGCCAACTCATTCTTCTTGAAGATTCCCTTCTAGAAGGCTCGAGAACTTCATATTTTTCCTCTTTAAGAAGATGTTCACACCCTAGCAATTAGGTACAGTGAGAACCCCTCACACTCCAGCTTAAAGCAGCCTGCGAGAATCATTCATTCTCGCAGGAAAATATATAGGTAGCCTACAAACCTCCTTTAAAAGAATGAGTTCTGGAAACAGACAAGTGTAACTTTTCTCAAGAAAGTGTTCTTAGTGAAGAGCTTGATTTTCCATCATCATAACATCATCATACTATCATCATGATGACCAAAATTGTGGATAATAGAATTCCCCCCAAAGTCTGAGAGTGGAACCAGTGACAGTCAATAGACTTTGTAAGTTGCATGTGTGTGCCAAGAACCAAGAGCACATCTAATCAGAGACCTGCAAACATCCAAGCATCAGCAGAATATCATGTATACCAATTCTGAGGTAGGCATTCCCATACTCAGATCATAGATTGATGACATCATAAACAAAGGTCATGGCCACCAATCATACACTGTGGATCCATGCCGTCACCATATAGCACAGCCACTTGAATACATTATGGATCTGTGCGACAAATTTTCAATCAAGACGACATAGCCACGAAAAATACACAGTGGATCTATGTGTCGCAAATTATACATACTCCATCGCAACCTGGATCACAAAGACAATATCCAGGGTCTTCAATTTCATCGCCCAAAGTACGAATCTAACCATGTGATTACATGTGTCGAAGTCGAACATGGTAGAAACCACTTGATTACCGGTCATTGATGTAACCGTTAACAAGTGCGAGGGAAATCACCATTGATGTCAATGACTCCCAAGGTACTATAGTACAATCCATCAACTGTGAATAAATGAGTGGATGTCGAACAATCGACGGAATCTTTAGATCAAGGGCCAATGATGTAAACCCATTGTCGAAAGCGAGGAAACTTGCCATTGAGGCATGCAAGCTCCAAGGTACTGAATAATTTCTAAGCCTTGATGCCAGATAATGTGCTGAAGTCGACGGAACAAGACTCGTCACAGGAGGGCCTTGATGTATCCCCCATCAGTGACACAAAATGAGTAACAGAGTTTGAAAGTGAAACAGAGTATGTGGCAATTGGACTTTGGACATAGGGAAGGCCGACACAGAATGAATGGATAATTGAAGATGGCCGACTCAAACAGAGGTTTCAGACGGACTGCTCTTGAACATATGAATGACACGACCAATGATTTGGCAGCATTGACTCAAAGATGAAACATGGAAAGACCTTGTTATTAAATCGAATGAGAGATAAATGGATTTCCCAAACTGGCTTCAAATGATGAATAGGGGGTGTCATGTTCAAGAGCGACACTTACTGCCAATCAATTCAACTATGAAACATATCCCTTTCCCAAATTTTCCCCCACCATTTCTGGCAAGTACCTCTTTATTTTTACGCAAGCTTGAAGAGGATCACATATGCTTGTTGATATAAGCTCATCCTTCGGATGAGTCCCTCGAAGTATTTTTAGCGAACCCTAGGAAGGAGTGGTTCGGTCCCATTACGGGTCTGTCAATGTTTGTTTAACGATTCCAGAGATAGTAAACTCGAAGGTTTTTCAAGATTATAGAGTTTGGAAAAACACTTAAAAGAGAACTCTCTTAGTTCATTTTTCGTACAATAGTCCAACGAGACCGAAAAAGGGTTAAACTATCACTCGAAGGACGCATACTTCAAATACTTTAACGATCATGAAAATAGCAATATCGCTCGGCAATATTTTCATATTTAGAGAGTCTGAAAAGAGATTAAAGATAACTCCAGGGGGGTTCCTTTTGTGTGTAACCACAGAGAGCCCGAAAAAGTGATAAAATGACGCTCGGTCACGTTTTTATGTTTTTCACAAGCGCAAGAACGGACAAAAGGTGCTCGAGGTTTTATATCAAAACCATAACAAACAATCAAAATCACACCACACCAGGTAAAAATTTTGTTCATAATCATCCATGTTTTGCACCTGCCAATCATTTCACTCATTTACACATTAGTGATTAGGGTTAAATAATGAATAAACATAAAAACCCACAATTGATATAGTAATAAGTAATTAAAATGAGTGAATAACCCAAAATTACCATTTCATTTCACACTTTTACCATTTGAATCCAAAAACCCTCATTTTACCCTCCACCTTCGGCGTCGATTTCCAGGAGCTATGGGTGACCATTTGACATGTTGTCAACAGCATTTTGGTAAGTTCTCCATTCCTTACCTTTTCATGGTTTAAAAATTCAATTTCATTGGTAAAAAGTTCAGTTTTACACTAGTTTTTTGAACCCTATGCGCTTGGAGGCATTCTCGCAGGTGGCCCATACAGGACCTGCGAGAACGACTCATTCTTGCAGGTGGGCCTTAAGGCGCCTGCGAGAAGTTCGCATTGTGCATAGTAGGCCACCTACGAACAGCGCAGAATCCAAAAAATTTTGTAACGTTTAGCCAATAGAAAAAGTTTATTTCATGAATAAGATCATTAACCATATTTGTATGTGTCTTATGCAGGTTACTAGCCACAATCATGGTGTTAGAGTGGCGGGAACGAGAGAACGAGGAGGATAATGCCAATGCCAAAAACCATCCTCCCACCATAGCTGCACTAAGAGACTGCGGTCTCTTAAAGTATTTTCGTATCCCGGGCATGAGAGCCCAAGTTCGATTACTGGAGTACTTAGTCTGAATGTGGGATCCGGACCAACAAGTGTTCATCGTGGGAGCTCATACCTTGACTGTTGACATCGAGGACATCTATTTCTTGACTGGATTATCCAGGCGTGGGTCCTATGTCAATTTGACCGGCAGCAGAGCAGGGGGTTTAAAATTAGTGAGTATTGCAACCAGTACTGCGTGCCTGAGGCTGAACGAAAGAAAGGGAAAGTGTCAATTTGTGGAGTGACTGATTTGACTCTCCGCACTATTATCTTTACCATTGCTCGGATGGCTGGAAGTTCTGCTCCACATATGGCTCTGCAAAGCTATTTCCAGTATGCCATCGAGTGTACTGAGCCCCGGGTATTTAACTGGGCTGACGCAGTATTACGCAATATCAAGAAACAGTTGACTAAGTGCAGGCGTGGAAATCTGAAACAGTTTGGTTATGGATCATTGTTAGTGTCTTTCTTCCTAGAGAGAGTCCCTGTATTTCATCTACAGGCCGAGTGGGATCTTCCTAGTCCCAGAGATCCGAGGATGTTGCGAAGGTGTCGTCTCATGGCCCGACATGTGGCAGGTCCTATCTTCAAATATGACGATTTTTTCTTCAATTGGTTGCAGAACCAGATGCTGATGGTGGATGACTACGCATATGTCAGGCTGGATTTCCAAGGAGATCCAGATTTAGCAGTACCTGAGGACGCACAGTGGGGAGACCTCGGTAAGAAGTACACAAATTTTTTGAGTTTTTAAATGTTTTTGGATTTTTAACCATATTTAAATGTTTTTGTTTTATAGATTTACCCGAAGACTAACACCAAAAACTTGTTGATAACACAGACGTTGGACCATACAGACCTACTGGCAGTTCTCCTATCCAGCGACAAGGAGAGGCAGCAATACCAGTTCCACAATACGTCGAGGATTATCTGACAGTGGAGCAGAATTTAGAGGGTCTGATGGCATACATTCCAGATATGACTTTGGAAGAGATTCCCTGACGCAATCAGCGTCACACTGTGGGGGTTTCTGCATCTATGGGTCAACTTCTTCGCAAAGTTGCTAGGACATTAGTGTGTTATCGTGAACATCATTTGTGATGTCATTATGTAGAAGCTATGGGCTTCAATTTTTGATATTTTGGTCTTCAGACAAACATTTTGTAAAAACAAACTTTGATCGTTATATATATATATACACGGATTCTACCGGCTTACTTTACATTGTGTACATTTTAATGTGTTTGATTTATAAATGATTTAAATGCCTATCCAATACATAATTAGCTAAAGCATCTGTCAATGTATTAAGACATCTAGGAATGTGTTGATATTCAATGTGATCAAAATACCATTCCAAGAGGCAAATCCGCAAATATACCCTTAATAAAGTAGGACTTCGAATAGAATATACATTACTTAGCTGTAGTACTACAAGATGCAAGTCAAGTCGGACAACCAAATGACGAATTCTGAGAGAGATAGCATCAACCAGTAATTCAACAACGGCGCTATACTCTGCGATGTTGTTGGTTGCTCGGCCAAGACATACACCTCGTAAAGATATAAGCTCGTTTGTTGGGGCATAGATTGCCCATGCAGTGGAAGATAGGTTCCGAGTACTACGGCTAGCACCATCAGCGAAGCCAATATAAGGTAGCGAATACTCCGACATCTGGCAATCAAACACAACTTTACATAAGGGCAAAGACCAGATAACGTCAAAAGCAAACTAAAATAACACACACATAGTATGATACATAAAATACAAGTACTAGTGCACAAATGACTCATGCATAGTACTTCTTTAAGTACAACCCATTTCTGGGTTCACTCAAAGGTACACCATCATAATCCACCAGCTCATACGCTCCTTTTTCCAAAACTTTTCTAACAATGTAAGGCCCACGCCACATTAGTTCGAATTTCCCAACTCCTAAGACATCTTTATCTTGTTCATATAGAAGAACACGATCTCCTTCAGAGAAGACACGAGGTTTGGCATGCTTGTCATACTGTGCCTTAACACGTTTCTTCTAGGCTTCAATTACAAGAGTAGCGTCACGGCGAGTCTCGTCTAATCGCATCAGATACAACAGACGTTCCTCTTCAGCAGAAGTATTAGGTAAGAGTTCTACAGCTAGCTTCAAAGATGGTATTTCACATTCTATTGGCAGAATGGCTTCCATGCCATAAACTAATCGAAAAGGTGTAAATCTTGTGGCAGATTTAACAGATGTCCGATATGCCCACAATGTCGAAAATAACATCGTGTGCCAGCTAGTTTTATGGATTCCTATCATTCGTCGAATCATAGTTATAAGAACCTTATTGATGGCTTCGACCTGGCCATTGGCCTATGGATAATAGGGTGTTGAGCTATCATGACGAAGGCCCAACTTCTCTGTAAGTTCAGACATCATATAATTTCTAAAATGACTACCGTGATCAGTAACGATAGCCTGAGGAACACCAAAACGAGTGATGACATGGTTGAAAAGGAATAACGTTGTAGTCTTTCCAGTATTATCGAATTTTGGCATCACCTCAGCCCACTTAGTAAAATAATCAACAGCCACAATAATATAACCATGCCCCCCGGCCGAGTAAGGGTGACATGTCATGAAATCAATGCCCCATTTCGCAAAAGGACCGACTGAGACCACAAGATGAAGGAGAGCAGAATGCGACTGAATCTTCTGATTAAAGGTCTGGCAGGCATGACACTTCTGAACAGCAGTAATGCAGTCATTGAATAAGGAAGTCCAAAAGTATCCTGCACGTAATACCTTCTGGGAAGTAGCATACCCAGACATATGACCACCACATGCTCCTGAATGGCAGTCATTCAAATCTTTCTCAGCTTCGTCAAAAGTCAAACAATGCCGAAAGATAGAGTCAATGCCTCGACGGTAAAGAGTATCGCCGAGGATAATATAATGACGTGCTTGATAATGGACACGATGGCGTTTGGCACTAGACAAAGTAGGCTGGAAAGTTTGAGTTTGGAGATATATAATGATATCTCCATACCAAATATCGTCAGTATTGATAAGGAAAAGTGATTCGTCGGGTAACGAATCAACTGCTACTTTTTCCGTGGCAGTGTGGGAAAAATCACAAATTAACTCAGCGAAAACTAAGGATTTCTTCAACGTGGCACAATCTAATTCCAAATCGAACTCCTGGAGAATGACAATCCACTTGGAGTACTTGCCCCCCAGAAATTGACGTGTCAATATATGTTGCATGGGGTTACAGTGTGAAATCACTGTAGTCTTCCTGGAGAGAATATAATGGAGAAAACGTTGAACTGCTTGAACAGTAGCCAAAGCTATCTTTTCAACATGTTCGTACTTGATTTCTGTCGAAGTGAGACTCTGACTCAAGTAATATATAACATGCTCATCATGTGCATCATCCTCCTGAACGAGGACCATGACGATAGTATACTCGGAAGCAGCTAGATAAAGAAAGTAATCCCGACTATAATCAGGAGGGAAAAGAAGAGGAGCTTTCGTGAGGGACAACTTTAAATCTTCAAAGGCATTGTTAGAAACCTTATCCCAGACAAACTCTGAACCTTTCTTTAGAAGACATGTAAAACCTCGAGTAATCTCAGCGTAATTCAGGATGAAGCGATGAAGAAAGTTTGCTTTTCCCTGCAAACTTTGTAACTGGCGCAGTGAAGAAGGAGGAGGGAGATTAAGAATCACCTCGACCTTAATAGGATCTACCTGGATCCCTTGACGTGAAACAATGAAACCGAGAAGACAGCTAGACTCTACGCAAAAAACGCACTTATGAGGGTTTAGACGAATGCGATAGAACCGACAACGAACGAAAATTGCTCGGAGATGATTAGGGTGATCGACTCGGCGTAAAGAAAGAGCTGGAAAATCGTCCAAATAAGGTTGAACGATATGCTTTATATCGTGAAACACATAAGACATAGCACGCTAAAACGTAGCACCTGCGTTCTTAAGACTGAAGGGGAGTTTCCTATAGGCGAAAGTACCCCAAGGACAAATAAAAGCAATTTTATGCTAGTCCTCAGGAGCGATGTTAATTTGATTATAGCCAGAGAATCGATCCATAAGAGAAAAGATTTCACTGTCGGCACAGTCATCGATGATCTGGTCGACGAAAGGGGTTGGAAAGTTGTCCTTTGGACAAGCTTTGTTAATATCCCGGTAATCTACACAAACACGTATACTACCACCTTTCTTGTCAATCGGTATGGGGTTAGAAACCCATTCTGTCAGAGCCAAAGGATAAATAAAACTGGCTTTGAGAAGTTTTTCAACTTCGAGTTTGATAGTTGTCGCTTTACGTGGATGGACAGGACGGAGGCACTGTCGGACTGGTTTAACTCCGGGGTATGTCTTAATTTCATGCACAACAATAGTAGGGTCGATACCTGGCATCTCTTCGTAACTCCAGGCAAAGATATCACGAAATTCCTTGAACAAAGCAGTATAGGTGACAATTTCCTCTGGAGAACACGAAGCTCCAATGTGAACATTTTCAACTATCCCAGGTTTAACTGAAATATCAATGGGTATCATGGGAGAAATATTACTGAGGTTCCCTTCCGCAAACACATCATGTGTAGATCCGGAAACAGTCGATATAACAACAATGGTCGACGAAGTCGAAATCCGCTGGTAATTTTCGAGAGTGTGTTGTTCTAGAAACAGTATGGAATGATGATGCCCATCGTCCCAAGGTGTATCGGCCATGACGGACATGATCATCTCGTCAGTGGGGAAGATGACACGGAAAGGATCGGGAGACAACTCCTCAAGAGAGGGTGTAGAAGGCGTTGTCGATTGAATCGCATGATAAGCAGACTCAACCGGACTTAACGGCATGACGTCGCCAAAACGGGAATGATCTCCAGATCAGGGACTATCCAAGGGTCAAAAGACACTGGAAGTTCATAAGGAATAGCAGAGATCATATTAATCGAAGCAACGGACGGGCGTAGAATATCGGGTGGTGGTGGTATGGGAAAAGTACCCATTAATGAAGAGTCTTTTAAAAGACCGACTCCAACATTCTTGTAACCCGGTGGGGTTTTAGCTATAAACGAAACGTTTCCAGTGCGAGTATCAGAATTAAAGAAGGCAAGTTGGTCAACCGTAACAATCTTTCCTTGATGGGGAAAATGGACTACACGAAAAAGTGTTGACACAACAGTGCACATAGAATCTACCCAGCTACGGCCAAGAAGAAGATTATAATCTAGGGGAGCATCGAAAACTTCCACTTCAACTTGGACTGTCTTACCTTTGAGAGTAACCGGCAATGACGGAAGAACACCATAAGACTTAAAACCCAAGCCATTGAAGGCTTTCAAAGTATTTTGTGATTCCGTTAACGGAGGAGAGCCAATGGCTTTCCAACAAGTAAAAGACATTACACACGTAGAGGCACCCTCATCAACAACAGTTCGGCAAATGTTCTTGTCGGAGACAATAACTTGTATCTGAAATGCAAGCTATGGGGGTAACCTTGGAACATGATCGTCCAAGTCAAAGACTATCAAATTCGTATCTGTAGGATCTATTCCACCTATATCTTTCAACAGATCCCTTCGTTGCACAGGACAAGACTGAAGGACTTCAAGGGAAGACATCGCTGAAGGTGCTTGGGCCAGATCTTCTACAATGCTATTGTTCTAGGCTGCACGAGCATGAGGATTGAATGTCGACTTCTTAATGACACCTTTTGGGGGTCATAGGACTGTATCAAGGCTCGGTCGTTCGAGATGAAGAGGACCATTCGTAGGTGGATTCGGTGGAGAGGGTTGTACCAAATCAAGAGGTAAATCATCAACCTTCTCCTTAGATGGAGAATAGTCTTTGGCTCTAGTTGCGATGGCAAGGTCATTGTTCTTAGAATCACTGGTGCACATCAAAACATATGATGTCATAGACGTAGAAGGTTGGTCATGAATAACCAAAGAGGCCTGTTCCTGAGACGGGAAGGGTTGGGACAAGAATGTCGGCGTAGAGGGTTTCGATGTTCCTTGAAGGAACTTATTAACCTCGACACATCTAGGACAATCCTTTGTGTAGTGGTCGTCACCACAGATAAGGCAAGGGTAGCATGGTTTGCACTTATCCCGATCTTCAACAGGAGGGGTTTTAGTTTGCTCATTTTGATTATTATTTTTACTCTCCTTATTCTTGCCTCTCCCTTTCTTTGATTTATTTTTACCGGTCGGCGTAGATTGAACAGTGTTCACTTCAGAAGTTTTACCGGCGGGAGGAGCAGGAGACAGAGCACTTTGGACATTAGAAGAATTGGATTTAGGGGTTGTAGTTGAAATGGAATGTGAGTGGGTATGAGCAGTACCAATCACACCATCAGCTGCATGCGAGGCAGCTAGAGCAGTTGAAGTGCTGGAAGTACCGGGACGAGGTAGTTCAGGAAGTAAATCACAGAGTGTTCCCGTTTGCGAATAAACGAGATCAAGACACTGAGCGCGACTGATAGCCTGCTCCTCTGTAACAACACCACCCATAGCAATGTCTTTACCAATTTCGTTCACGAAAGATTTCGTAAACCATTCTGCCAGTATCTGATCAGGGAGTTCAAGTTTGATGAGACGTCGTCTACGTCTCCACTCATGTATATGGTCCGAGATGTGAGTACCTTTCATTTGTTTAAAATAAGTTAAGATCTCGGTTCCAGTATCGTAACGGATTGGTAACTGGTAATGTGTGAGAAAATCCATAGCTAGGGTGTTGAAATCAGAAAAGAAACCTCGTGGAAATTCAATGTACCACTTCGCAGCCGAACCGGTCAGGGTTCGTTGAAAAAGACGTAGGCGAATGGAGTCATCCATCAGCGAGTTGGACGAACACCATAAATGAAAAGTCATGACATGATTATTTGGGTCCTCTCCCAGCTTGCCATCGAATTTTGGAATATCTGACGAAAGTTTGGCAGGGATAGTAGGCCATTGAGGAGAGTGACGAATAGGATCATTCAGAATCCTAGACAAATCTAGCAAATCCAAAGTAGCAAGGAAAAGAAACTGTCAGTTTACTTGCGGGTACTGATGGCTTTGGGGTGGAAGCCCTGTTGGCAAACCAGTAGGACCATAAGTAGACTGTCCATAGAGGGAAGGCCCAGGCTGACTCTGTGGTGGACGGATAGGATAGTAACCCCAAGGATTGTAACCTTGAGTTTGAGTAGGGACCTGGGGTTGAGTAGTCTGACCCGAACCCCAAATAGGATTGGTTACACCCGGATAAGGTTGACCCATTGTAGGGACAGTTTTTTTCCCCCCAACATTTTGAGGAAAGTTCTGTATAAGTTGAGTCCAATACTGGGCCAACTCAGGGGGTATATTTTGTCCAAAAGGTGAGGTTGGTCCCCCTACTGTAGGTATAGTTCCACCCAGAAGTTGTGTGCCAACCGTGGGTTGCGTAGTAACTGTGTTGTGTCCGGGAAAAGAAAAAGGAACCGTACCACCCTATCCACCAACAGGAATCTGTGGGTTCGGTGCAACAGTTGGGATAGTACCACTAGAATTAGGATTACCAAAAGGAAACTGAGGGAGTGTCAGAATGAAACCGGGAATAGGATGCCCAGGAAAAGGAAGACCACCTGGAGAACCGGCTGGGGTTTGCGGAGGTGTTGGATTGAGAGAATTCAACAACGCATTAAGCGCGTGGTAACCGGGTGGTAATGTCGGAATGACATCAGGAATTCACTGGGTATTGATAGGAGCCAGAGTAGCTACAATAATTTCGGTTTGGACACTCGTAGTATTAGCGAGATGGGCCATCTCAGGAGGAAGAACAAAGAAGTAAGTGGTAGTCTCTGGTGTAGTTTTTGTCTCAGAAGTCACAGGAGGGTTGATTTCGTAGACAGGGGGTGACTCAGTACCAAAAATAACTCGACGAAAATTTCCTAACCAAAAATGATCTTGGCCTACTACACCGTGAGAAGGCCCAACAGTTGATTCAGAAGATGTAACAACGGTTTCTTCAGAAGGATTTACTCATCCAACAGGTCGTTCACCTCGACGAACGCGATAGTCCTCTATAGTATTGGTAATTCGAAAATCTCCTAGAGAATCACTATGTTCTACCTATGGAGGTGGTGTAGAAACGTCTTGGACTTCACTTATGTCCACGTGAGGTGAAGTAACAACTGGGACTTCACTCTGACGAGGAGAGCCCTCAGGGGTACCCTCAGGTTTTGCAGTATGCAAGGGTTGTGAAACGTCTGGATGTTCCGGTGATAAACCTTGCATCCTACGTGAACGTCGTGGGGGAGCAATTGTAAACAAGTGACAAGCTCCACGAAGGAAATCCTATGGTCAACTCTGAGAAACAACATGCACTAGTAAAGAAAAATCTAGGAAGCAATCACCAAGCAAACAAAACCTTCTAATTTTGAAGCCACTAGTTGGTGATTAAATCCAACGTCACAACAACGAGACGAGAAGGGGCGGGGCTAAGGTGGAAAAGTTATGTTGACAACCTGCTTAACAGACTTACACCCTGGTGCAAGCTCCCACACATAATCATGGGTATACCCTCCAAGGAGCCCGAGTGAGTTTGATCAATGTCAATTCCAGGTACCGTGAAGACTTTCCCCTCCACAGTCACCTTGGGTAAGAACCTAGAGAGATAGGCCACTAAGGTCACCACAAACAAAAGTACAGCCTAGGGGAACAGTCGTCAGTCCAATCCACATGCAAGGGAAGGGTATCTAACCCGAAACCAACTCAAAGGCTTCCACTCATAATTGTGGGTATACCTCGAAGTGATCCCTGTAATACGTGCAATCTCTACACAGATGTCAACAAAGCAAGGTTAGTAACTCTGCCAACACCAATGCGACCTAGTGCTTGACCCTTGTGTTAGAAGGGCGTCCCAGGATAATATGTTGCAAATGGAACTTAACACTCCCTAACTCAAGATTCTGTTGTGTGTTTGAGCTTTTGGAGAGTGTGTCTCTCTTCCTACTCCAAATCACTAGCCTAGCTAAATGTTGGTGTAAAAGATCCCTAGAAAAGAGTTACTAGATCAATTTTAATATTACGCAATGTTTTTAAAAGTTGTTGTTTACTCAAAGGTAATGGAAGTGAAACTCATGGTGTATGACTCTGACCCAAATAATGCAAGGATAATGATGAAATATAATTCTTTTCATTCTATGAATCCTAGTTATGGGAGAGAGAGAAAAAATTTCCAAATCAATCTCAATACTACAATGCAAATGCAATGCTCAATTTCTTTTCAAATGCCGATACAAACAATCATTTATCAATGAGCAATTTCTATATGTCTTTTTCAAATACTCCAATAAACTCTAAAACTTGATTTTCAATGTTTTTGAAAAGGCAAAAACAAAATATTGAAAGAAAACCTGTTGTTCACTTTCCAAGAAGAACTCTGATTAATGAGAAAAGAAAATCAAACCATAAAGACTTAAACAAAAACAACCCAACCAACACTTTCAATGAAAGTAAAAACCAAAAGCAAACCAATGAGTTCCTCAATGCAAATGAAAAATGTTCTTTCGAACCAACAAGAAAATGAGAAACACCAAACACTTAACTCTCAACCAATCACTGGTTCTCAGCCAACTCGACACACTCAACTCCAGAAGTCAGAGAAAAAGAAAATGCCAATAAGAGCCAAGAGATGAAAGTCAAGCTACAAAGGGCAAGAAAAACCTTGAAACCCTAAATCTATTCAAGCAAGCAAACTATAGCAAGAGATGTATAAGTCAATGATCCAATAAGCCAAAAAGGTGTAATTCAACTATTCTGAGCAATTGAAAAAATCAAAACTTAATTTCAAAATTTTCAAAAATCTTGCTCGCAGGCAAGCAGTGTCCCACAGTGCGAGAAGATAGGATTCTCGTAGGCCACCTTAAAGCAAGGTGCGAGGTGTTCGCAATGGACCCTATATGCAGGGTGTGAACTTGACTGGTTCTCCCAGGCTGTCAATGAACACTGTGCGAGAACTCCTGAAGATAATAAAAATTTTGAAAATGCAAGAAAAATTCAAACTGGCTTATAGACCCAGAAGGTCTCTCAGGATATCCTGAGAACTCAGACACTGACAAAACAGGAGAAAAATGCAAATAGTGCAAATGGCCACAGAAAATTCAAAAACCACAAAGAAAAAGGGAATAATTTCCCCAGTGGAGTCACCAATTTTGTTTCAGGATTAATCTGTGAGTGCGGACACAAACCGATCTCCCTAGATCCACCTGGATCTAGAACAAAACAGGACAGAATAATACACTTTCCCTAGATTTAACCTATTGAATGAACTAAGAGACTAGGATCATGTACATACCTTATGAACGCTTTCCTTAGTTCCAAGCTTCGCTCCAATGCTCTTGTCTCTTTCAGATCATAACAGTACAAACCAATCGAAGTGAAGGCAGATCAATATAT
>CBVK0100099142.1:0-14601 GCA_900067695.1 Picea abies
ACCTTGGTGAGGAACACCTTCCTCGATAAGAGGGAGTGTTGATATTTGTACCTTGGGAGGTGTTCCCCATGTTCTTTTGACCTCCTTAGCACATGAGGGAAGGACATGACACTTTGTACCTTATACTTTTGTCTATTTTCATTTTGACTTTGGTTAAAGTGAAATTTTGTCACTTTTGGCATAAAGTGATTATTAATTCACAAAGGGGTGAATTTTGAGATATAAGTGGACTTAGGAAACTTAACCCAAAAGTGGGTTTATGATTTATGGATGAATGAGGAGATCTCAACCATTGATTTAAATGGATCTCCACCATTCATTTCTAGGTTTCCTTTTGCTAGTCTAAGAGGGGCACAAATCTCTAAGGACGACACATTCTTCATGGAGAGTTTTGCTTGTTGTGAGAGGAGCACTTGAGCTATGGAGATGAGATCAGTTGCATGAGGATTTGTGAGGGAGGCCGCTAGCATTCCTTGTGGGAGGCTTGGAGCAGCTTGCTTCATTTATTTATTGGAGCTATTCTACTTCAGAGAGGGGCGCATTAGCTTGGCAGGCTGATTCATTCTTGGTAGGATATCTAGCCATCAGATTGTAGTGAGGTCAGTTGTAGAGTAAGGACATCTACTGGAGCTTCATTCCTGTGGAGGGGTTTTATGATCTGACATCACAGTTGGCAGTTGGAGCAGATTCAGTGGTTCTTGCAGTTTGCATGAGGGGCGCACCATTCTAGGGCGCATTCTGTGGATTTGAGCTTGTATATCTTCTCTGTTGGAGTTTCTATTGTATCAGGTTCTATCTTGTATTGTGTTTACTGTAACCCTTCATTTGCTTTCTTCATATATACACATAGATCTCAAACTGGTTTTCCCCGGGGGGGTTTTGTCCAGGGTCATGTTGACCAAAAATACCTATGTCTACAAATGCATGATATTAGTTCTTACATCTGTTCATAATCAGTAGTAAACGATGTATTAGGTGTGTTATGTTTATTTGAGTTGCATGTACTAATTTTTGTGACAAAAATTACATGCTAGAGCACCCAAATTGAGAACATAACCGTAACAAATCAGCTTGAAAGTATTTGAACTATTGGCTATTATAAAACAACAAAAAACTAAACAAGAAGACAGTGAAACTTAGAACCTTTCTTTGGTCAAAGACAAACCAAGAAGGCAAGTTGATAGGACCTGGAATTTTCACAATGACGTCATCCATCTTCATGGACATTCATGGAGGCAGACTGGGCAACAGTGGCACATGTGGCATGTTGGAGAGGCCCCTAGGGGGCTAACATTTTTCTCTTGGATGTCTCATCTGCCCTAAAAGGGGCTAGCGCCTCCCTTGAAGGGGCTTTTACCTTTTTTACAGCTCAGTTAGGGTTTTAATTCGACAATTTAATGTTAAAACAATATTGTGGTCTTGTCGACCATTTTTATGACCTAAAATTAATTAAGGTCATTGATACAGTATATATTGAAGAGTTTTAGCCTCATTTTAACATAACACATCACTCACTCATTAGTGAGGTCTGATTTTAGCGCCCTACTTGGGTATTTTTGTTGGTTTAGTGAGACACACTTGTTGAAGGAAGGCATTTCTTGGCATTTTATGGTTTTTCTCTTGAAGGAAAGTGTTACAACTAGGGTTTGCATGGTTATTTCTCAAAGAATTATAAGTATTTTTCTGCAAAACTTCTTGATTGAATGGTTGTAGTCTTATTTTCTTACATGTATTTATAATTTGTTGAATCAAAACCCTAGGTGACAAGCACACAAGTAGGTCCTTGTGTCATGTCCCCTAAAAGAGAAATTTTCAGCCATTGAAGAAGGAAGGAAGAGCCTAGCCATAGCTACACTCTCATTTCTTCTTCTCCCTGAGCTAGCCATACTTTCCAGAAGTCAAGAAGGAGGAGACGTCCCAGGCCTAGGTTATCTACACCTAGGGTTGTCCTTCTTCTAGGGTTTGGTGATAGGGCCTTGTTGTAGCAACACTCTCCCTCACTACACTCTCTTGTCTTGATTTATCCTTTGTGCTAGTCATTTTTGCCAAGTCAACCTAAGGAAGGAGGAGAGAGCACGAGGCCTTGCTTTAGCAACACCAGAGTGAGCCTCTCTCCCCTAGGGTTTTTTTTCTGAGGCCCTGCCATAGCAGCACTTCAGAACTATTCCTTTTAGTCCTTAGCCATCTTCCTTCAACCCTTGCGTCCTCTATTAAATTGACTCCATTAACCCAAAGGCACTGATCTTAGACCTCCAGCATTGAAGTGAAAGTGATCAAACAAACTCTTTTCTAAATTGAAACCCTAACTAACTGCTAACCCTAAGTTGCTGACGTCACACTTGAATATTTCATCTTTATGCAGAAACGTCTTGTTTTAAGAGCAATTGAGTGGTGATTTAGGCATTAATTGATGGTGTGTTGATTTATTACATTGAATGCCATGTCATTTCAATATTTATTGAGGAAGTGATATTATTTTCATTTCTATATTGATAAACATTGACTTCATCAATATTTATTGCCATAATTGCTTATTTAAATATCAGATAGTCTTATGAAGTACTAACCCATTGAATTATAGCTTGCATATATTGGTCTGTTATTGCTTTGTTCTGGGCAGGTGTTCTCATTTGGGGATTCACTTCATTATTGGTTGTTTAGCTGGGACTATCTGTTTTGGTGGTGACCTGTGAAGGGGGAACTTTACCTTTGTCCTTTTAACTTTTGCCTCTTCAAAACTCCAGGTTATCGGGGACGTCTCCCCTGGGCCTGACCTCCCTAAAGAGAAAGAACCTCCCCATCGTGGTGACATTGGGTGGGATACGTTCTTTTTATGCTAGTTTGGCCTCCATCTTATAGCCATTTGACCTAGCTACAAACTGTGTGATAACAGTGCACATTCAAGATCAAGAAAAGGGGTTGGGATTGTCCTAGTTTCACCAACAGGAAAGTCTTACAATTTTGCATTTAGATTAGAATTTGATGCAACAAATAATGTGGTTGAGTATGAAGCACTTCTACTTGGCTTAGAAATTGCAAAAGATACAAGGATAAAAATAATAAATGTCAAGGGTGACTTAGACTTAGTCATTCTTCAGGTTAAAAATAAATTTGCATGCAAAAGTGAAAGATTAAGGAAATACAGAAATGCAATTTGGGATACCATAGAAATGTTTGATGCTATGGATCTAATTTCAGTACCTAGGGTTCAGAATAGTCTAGCCGACAATTTGGCAGTTGCAGCTTCAACCCTCCAACCTTCAGAAGATTTAATCAAAGGAGAAGGAAAATTGGAAACAATCTTTAGACCTTCAGTTCCAGACAATGTCGATCATTGGCAAGTCTTCAGAGATGAGAAAAAAATCCTAAGATTCATTCATAATGTTCAAGAATTCTCAGATTTCAAGGTCAGTTATAAAGAGGAAGGCAAATATTATCCTGAGGAGGATGACTCAATAAAGAATCTAGCCCCTAGGGGAATAACTACTTTAGAAAAGATCTTTGGCGGGCATGGCATGCACAAGAAGAAAAAGGAAGTAATAAAACCTGGCAGCTATATAGAAGTAAACATTGGGACAGAAGAAGTCCTAAGGCTCATAAAAATCGGAAAGGGTACTTCAGAAAAAGAAAGAAAATAATTAATAAGTCTTGTCAGTGAGTATAGGGATGTATTTGCTTTTACATATGATGAACTCAAAGCTTATAAAGATGATGTATTTCAACATACTATCCCACTCAAAAAAGACACAAAACCTTTCTGGCAAAAACTTAGGTGAATAAATCCTAAGTTGGCACATTTGATTCAAGCAGAACTCAAAAAGATGTTGGATGCTAGCATCATTGCCCCAACAAGGAATTCTTCATGGTGTTCTAACTTGGTAGTAGTTAGAAAGAAAAATGGGGGAATAAGACTATGTATAGATTTTAGAAATCTGAATCTTTCATGCATTAAGGATAATTACCCCCTACCCAACATGGAAACTCTATTGCAAAGAGTCACTGGGTCAAAAATAATGTCTATGTTAGATGGTTTCTCCGGATACAATCAAGTGTTGGTGATGAAAGAGGATCAAAATAAGACAACTTTCACCACACCATGGGGCACCTTTGAGTACCTTAGAATTCCCTTTGGATTATTAAATGCAGGGGCCACATTTCAAAGAGCCATGGATTTTGCTTTTCATGAATTTGGGCAAAATCATCGAGATATACCAGGATGATTTGACTGTGTTTTCAAAAGAAAGATCTGATCATGTAAGTCACCTCAGACAAGTGTTTGAAAGATGCCAAAAGTATGGCATCTCCTTAAATCCGACCAAGTCAATATTAGGAGTTGATGAAGGAAAATTGTTGGGTCATATCATAACAAAAGATGGGGTGAAAATGGACCCAGAAAGGGTGCAAGCCATACAACAATTCCCTTACCCCAAACTAAAAAAGCCTTGCAATCCTTCATTGATCAAATTAACTTTGTAAGACGATTCATCCCAAATTTGGCCGAAACTTTGAAACCTATCCAAAGACTTTTGAAGAAGGATGTCAAGTTTGAGTGGACAGAAGAAGGAAGAAGAGCTTTCAAAAGTATTAAGGACGCAATTGGTAAATCTCTTGTACTAATTAGTCCAAACTATGCCAAAGACTTTCAAATCTTCTCCTTTTCTTCTAAGGATACTATAGCAGGGGTGTTGCTCCAAAAGAATGACGATGGGAAAGAGAAACCCATTGCTTTCATGAGCAAAGCATTGCAGAATTCAAAGCTTAATTATACAACTATGGAAAAGTAAGCATATGCTCTGGTCAAGTCCCTTAAGCATTTTCGAGTGTACATAGGATATTCAAAAGTTGTGGGGTATGTACCTCACCCGACGGTAAAAGATATCCTTGGACAACAAGACTTCTTGGGGGTCATAGGAAAGTGGGTTTCGAAAATACAAGAGTATGATCTAGAAATAAAACCCACCAAATTAATCAAAGGTCAAGGATTAGCTCAAATGCTAACTGAAGGTAATGAACAAGCTTTGAACCTAGTCTGTCAAAACAGTCAAGCGGGGCCAGCTTTATCTCCAAAGCTTCAAAAGTTAGAACAACACGAATGGTATGCTAATATCATTTTCTTCCTTTCTAATCTCACATGCCCTAATCACTTAATTGGTCAAAAAAGAAGAGCATTGAGATTAAAAGCAACTAAGTATTGTATTATTCAGGATGGATTGCGGTGGAGGAACCCTGATGGGGTAATACTTAGATGTGTTGATAAGCTTGAGTCCAAAAGACTCTTGGCTGATTTTCATTCTAGATTTTGTGGTGGGCATTTTGCAGCCAAAACCACTGCCCACAAAATCCTCAGAGCAGGTTACTACTAGCCTACTATATTTTCAGATGTGCTGAAAATGGTTAGGGGTTGTCAGCAGTGTCAGTTGTTTACTGGGAAGCAGAAGCTAGCAGCCTTACCATTACAACCAATAGTGGTGGAAGCCCCTTTTCAGCAGTCGGGGCTTGATTTTATTGGTCAGTTCAAAGATAATTCAAGTAATGGCTATACTTGGATAATCACGGCAACTGATTATTTCACTAAGTGGGTAGAGGCTATACCCACCAAGTCGGCAACCGATAAAGTGGTCATGGACTTTCTTGAAGACAGAATTATCACTAGATTTGATGTGTGAGCAAAAATAGCTACTGATAATGCCAAGGCCTTTAGCTCCACAGAACTATCCTCATTCTGTTTCAAATACGACATTATATTATCCCACTCATCAAATTATTATCCCCAAGGCAATGGTCTTGCTGAGTCTAGCAACAAGAACTTAATGACAATCCTTAAGAAAACGGTTAGGGATAACAAGAGATTGTGGGATAATAAGATCAAGTTTGCACTTTGGGCTGATAGGATCACAAAGAAGAGTTCAACAGGAAGAAGTCCTTTTGAGTTGGTTTATGGTCTTGATGTCACTTTTCCAGTTCATCTGAAGCTCCCAGTGTATCAGTTTGTCCAAAAGTATGGTTTAGACGAGGACTTTCATCAAAACAGGATTGATCAGATAATCGAGTTGGACGAAAATAGAAGGAAACCCCTTGATCAAAGTATAAAAAATCAAGAAAAAATAAAGAAGACTTTTGACAAGTCCTCAAAACCAAGGGATTTCCAGGCAGGAGATACAGTCCTTCTATGGGACAAACGGAGAGAGAAACCAGAAAGCCACGACAAGTTTGACAATTTATGGGCAGGGCCTTATATTATCCAAGATGTAGCTGAAAAGAATTCATTTGTCCTAAACATATTGGACGGTGAGAAGTTGCCACTACTAGTAAATGGTCAACTCCTCAAGCTCTTCTTCAACAAAGTCATATGATGTCCATGGGACATCTATTGTATCATATCCTCTAAACCCTATCCTCTGTACTTTAAATTCATTTATTTCCTGTACATAGTTTATTTTTGTATATAGTTTAAATTTGTAAAATGTTGTACATAGTTTATTTCTTTCAAAAATCTGTATATATACATGTATATTATTTCTGCAGCTCATGTTTAGTATTGGATTTTATATATGGACATGTTATTGACAAAATTTCGGTGAATGCAGGTCATATGATTCTGGATTCTCGATCAATCACACGTTCCCATATGGAGCCAATGTTATCCATCAAAGTTGCACTAGGATGGACTTCCAGCGAGCCGCCAAAGTTTGAACATTGTTGTTCAAAATTCAGAGTTCAGAAGTTCAGTTGGTCGTAAAGATCACAATTTTTCTCTTTACATTTCCATTAAAAATTGTAATAAGAGATGTTGCATGATGAACTTGTAAAAGGTCTTAGACACCTTAAGTCCTAAGTGTGAGTTATACTCTGGAGTGTTTTTTCACTTACTAATTATATTTTGTTGTTTTCAGGCGATTTATAATTTATGAGTTTTTTCACTCAATCCTTCCAGAGTTGGAGTATATGCCCATGGTTAGGCTTGAGTATGGATCTAAGCCTAGTGTATAATGTATATTACCATGCTAAACATTCTCCTAGAGTCTTATGTAAATGTACTAAGTCCCCCTTAAGTTTTTTTTAATTTTTTCAGTTAATTAAAAAATTGTCAGAATTCAACAATTTTTAATTAAAAAATAAAGATGTATTAAAAAAGTGGTACTAGGGGATTTAATATGCCATGGGGGTGCTCATTTTTGGACCTAGAGCACCCATATTACCTAAGTACCCACTTGGTTGAGTAAAATTAGTGATTTTAATCACTTAAAAATTAATTTTACTCCAAAAACTCAAAAAAGTCAAATAAAATCATACAAAATCAGCAAGGGCAAAAATTAAGGAAACATGTGGGGACATGTTAGAGACGAAATAAAGCCTTAAAAGACTATGTGGAAGCAAGAGGATGATGATGATTGGTTAATAGAATAAAGTGGACATGTGTGTGGTTGTTTAAACATGTGCCAAATAAAGGGGTGCACACCTCTTGAGAGGTGGCGCATTCCCATGAGGGGCAGCCAACCTCTTGAGAGGTGGCACCCCATATCCCTTCAAGATCTGATAGGTGGCGAGTTGGGAGATGTATGGGAGAGGTGGTAGCCCCTCATCCCACACTTGGCACTACTTCACTCTCCAAGTGGTGCGCCCTCCGTCATGGGAACTTTCACCCTTTTGCTATATATTGAAGCATTCTCTTCTCTTGCAAGTTAGTTGCAGCTCTTGGAAGAATCACTTGTGTATCATTGTTATTGTACTATCATTCTATATTGGAATAAAAAAAGGCGTTGGAGGCAAACTTGGTGTGGATCTCATGTGTGGATGCTCATTGTCTTGTACCAATTTATGAGGTGAAATTGTTTTGATGCATTTCTTTCAATTGATTAAATTGTAGCTTTGATCTATTAAACGTGTTTGGT
Source organism: Picea abies (assembly GCA_900067695.1). Lineage (NCBI taxonomy): Eukaryota > Viridiplantae > Streptophyta > Pinopsida > Pinales > Pinaceae > Picea > Picea abies. The sequence continues at coordinate 7,893 of CBVK0100099142.1, forward strand.
TCTTAGATCAATTATTTTTCTTTTAACAAGATTTACTAAGCTTTTTTTCATTTTAAATCTTGTTGATTCTCATATGTAATCAAAGAATTCATGTTTTTTTGCTTGATTAACATGCTTTCTAGATTTCATATGTAAAGGATACTACTATTTGACATTTGTTTGTAAGTGTGTTGAAGCTTGTAGGGTCTCATACTTGAAGGGAGGTGGAACTTTCTTGCATCCTCTTCATCATCAAGATTTAAGAAAGACAATAGCCCCTCTTACATACTAGGAAGATTCCAATTGCCCAAGGACATTCCAAACACAAGCTTGTTCTCTTTCTCCTCTCTTTAAATTAAATTTTTTTGGGTTACTTTACATATATATGAAAGCATGTTTAGATCTAGTTTATCTATCTAAATCATAAGTTCTTTCATGCATGCAAGTGATAGCTTAGATCTAATTTATGTTCCAAAATATTCTATCGTAAAAAGTCTAGATCTAGCATAGGAAAATAGTACCTTTACTCAAGTAATTTTTTGAAATCTTTAGAGGGATAAAGGATAATATTTTCCAAGTGTTGTCATTGTTCAAATCTAGCATCTAAGTGCTCTAAACTTGTTGTTTTAGAACAGCCACAAAAGACCCTAAGGAAACTAGCTTTCTAGCTTGAGTTTCTTAGTTCCCTTTGGCAAATTTTTGAAGATTTTAACTTAAAAGTTTTTTGTAGATTTTTGCTAATAATAAAAGACACTCTTAAAGTGTTTTTGGCCATCTTGTATACTCTTTTGTTTGTTGTTTTGTGCAGGTCATTGAATAAACAAGGGGAGGTTTTGCCAAAATTTGGCGGATTAGGGGCATTTGAGACTTTCAGAAGCACCCTATACCTTCCTAAAGACCTTTTGTAACTTGTAAAGCGGTGATTCATTGTTATAAGGATCCTGAGCCCCTTTTAAAAAATGATCTAAAGACTCTTAAAAGAGCACTTGTAACCGAGTTAATAAAATAAGTGAGCCAAGAGAGGCCTCACTCTTTGTTTTCCCCTTAAGGGGGGGTTGGTGTCGTGTTTGTTTGGACTTTCTTTCATTCAGTTTTATTTCCTTTGCTCAAAAGTTCAAACTAACTCACATAAAGCAATAAAGTCAAATCAACTTAGATTAGTTTTCCTTTGCAAAGTAGAACACTAATTGTTAGATTAACTTCAATTCTCGCATTTTCAATTTGGTAAATAAACCATCCCCTCAGCTCCTCTCAAGAGGCTTGGTCAGTGTGGATTAGTAATTAGTTTCACATTTCAATTCATTTATTTATTTTCTTGTCTAAAATAAACAAATTCCCCTCAGCTCATAGTGCGGTTCCTGAACCTTCCAGTTGCGATCTAGTCTCGATTTGCTGGAAATAAGTTTCATACACGATGTGTTGGTCAGTGGTTGATAGATTAATTAGGATAATCTGTAAAGTAGTTAGCTTGATGCGCGAGAAAATGCCTTGAAGTGACCTGCGAAGTAAGGTGGGCCCTCTCGGGACCTGGCTTCCCACCTGTTTTGGACATCCAACACTTTGAGTGAGTTTTACTGGTGAGACCATTGGGTTTCGGTAAAGCTCTCCACAAGTTTCCAAACAAAAAGATAACTTCCAAGGATGCCCAAACCATTTCATTAACTCAACATCAATTTATCCTAATAAAACACGCGAACTACATTGCCCACGATTCACTTTAAGGCACTGGTCTCAATTTTACATTCAGCAAATCCACAGGCTTCATCTTCAATTTGGTTATCTATTGGAAATAATTTAAATGAAACTTGCATCTCACAGTTGTTTCTCAGTATCCTTTTGATGCAAGTATATGCTTATTGATTATATGTCATGGTGAATGTTTACTTCATGTTTTATTAGTTTATGGTTGATTGTTGAAAGAAAAGAATAAACTCCTAGATTTAATTTCTTGTACTTAGCTAGTTCAATCCATAGTATATTTGTTAGGGACTACTCCCCTTGGCTTCGTTAGGAGTTGGCCTAGACGGAAGAGTTGAGGATTAGATGACAACACCTTAACTCTCACTTTCCCCCAAGGACACACCAAGTGGATTGAAGATTTCTTCCACGTCTCTCAGGTGTGTATAAGGCGACAATAGTGAGGACAACTATGAATAGATTTACCAAACCTTGGGGTCCATTCATTCGTGGCATTGTTGCTAGGGAGGTCATTCCCACATGCTAGAGGATGTGGGATGACTTCATCTAGGAGGAGACTAGACTTGTAGCAGAGGCCTCTAGACAGTGGTAGCAACAGTCAATTCAGGGTGATGATGATCTTATTCTTTGGACAAAGGGAAAGAACAAAGTTGATCGTGGGGGTCGGCAGGGTCCCAAGTTTGGGGCCCCACCACAGGGGGGTGGAGGAGAGAGCAGCCGTGGTCAGAAGAGAGATATGAGAAAAGTGAAGTGCTTTGTTTGTAAGAAGTGGGGCACTATGTTGGATAGTGTCCCAATAGGAATAAAAAGAGAGGTGGTATCGTAGTTACAACAAAGGAGGTAGAGTTTCAGACTCTATTCGAGAGAGAGTGTGCTTTCCTCATATGTTACACTTCAGTTGAGAAGACACCTAGTATATGGTATATTCACAGCGGGGATTCGAGCCATATGTCTAGAATCAGAGAGAATTTGATTGATCTCAAAGACACAGAGGTCAGGATGGAGATTGCTCTTGGAGATGACACCTTGGTCAAAGTTGTTGGGATTGTCATTGTTACATTTAGGAGAGATAACATGCCACCTATATCGTTCAGGGACGTTCTCTATGTCCCTGGGCTGAAGAAGAATTTGATTTTAGTTTCTACCCTCCAGAATAGAGGTCTTTAGGTGACCTTAGGAGCACTGAGGTACTCATTCACCCTAAGGGGTCTTTGCTTGCCTTAGGACAAGTGATTGGAGTGAGGGATGGGAACTTGTTCATATTTCTTTTTCAGCCTCTTCATGCATTGGCAGTGAGCAACGACAACAACAAACAAACATGTGAGTTATGGCATCGTAGGATGGCCCATCTACATCATGGAGCTTGTTGACCGCCCATTTAGCATAGGTGGTCAACTCCATGTTCCATGAAGAGATGCATCATTAGATGCAAATTTGTCAAAGACTTTGGTTCTACAGGGCAGTGTTTGGCCCCAACACTTCTTTTTGTAATTGGAATTTCCGCACCCTGCGTGGGTTAATAATGTAATAGGTCTGCATGAGTCATGTCTAGGTCAGTTAACTTGGGATCGGTTCACTAGGAGAATTCCTTTCACCGAGGGTTTTTTATCCTCAGGTTATCAATTGATATTTTCAGCCTTATTGATTTCCCTTGAGTTTTTCCCTCACACGTGCAATAATTCCTCCAAAGGGGTGAATGACGTTCTAGTGGGCTTATGTTTTGGTAACTATTATAGGGAATCATTGTAAATGACCATGCAAGACATCTTAGAAAGTTTCGCGGAATTCCGTTGAGTCTAAGTTTTTTTTTTATTAATTAATTTTTAATTAAATTTCCCTAAGTTTGGAGGTTTAATTATTTAATTAATTAATTATTTTTGAGCAATAATTGTAAAAACTAGGTCCTTGGACTTTTGATAGGGGTATTTGTGCTCAAAAGAAATGGAATATCACCCCCTACATCCATGGACCAAGTTTCATCTCAGTCGGACAAATTTAGCCATGGGTTTGTCCACCCGGAGTGTCAATCAGTCTAAAACAACAACTTTAATTGCTAAAGTCCAAACATGGCAAAATGTAAAAGTTGTAATAATGAGTTTAAAGGATGAAAAAGGTGAAATAATGGTTAGAGAGAGACCCCCTAAGCATAACATTACCCTCCTAACCTTTTCCAACCTTTCCTAACCTCTTACACCACCTCCACATTCAAAAATCACGCCCGCCTAGGGGGATTGATGTTTTTTTCTTGGTGGTAGATGTTGTGACTTAAATGGGGCCCCCTCTCATGAGTTATGACTCCCTTTAACCCCAAAATCACCTCCTAGGGTGATACCACTCCCTTTTTCTCATTAATCCCCCTCCATTCCTTCCATTTCACCCTTTTTTTTGTGCCCTCCAAGCGGAGTTACGCCCCCCTCTATCTAGAAACTCCAAAAATGTTTTTTTTTTAAATTATTTGAGACCTATCACCTTCCTTGACATCAATCCCAAGGCATCCCACACCTCTTTGCTTGATCCCAACACTTCCTACATTTTTCTACACCCTAGATCTAGCTTTCAAACCCTAGATGGTGCGCCCTAGCCTTGAGATCTACTCATTTTCTTGGTGGTGGAAACTTGGATTAGATCCAAGAGAGGTAGGTTTTCCTCTCCAAGTATAAATAGATCTCATTTCTCACTCCCAAATCACCATATCTTGAGCTATTGTTATGCTACTTGATTTTCATCTCTCTCTCTCTCTCTCTCTCTCTCTCTCTCTCTCCATTATTCCATTTTTCCATTCTATGCTCTTAAGGTTTTGGAGTATTTTCTCTACAAGATCTATTTTCTTTAGTAATAATAAAGGAGAAACTTTGGAGGATAACTAGAGGAGCAATGCATGTGCTTGATCTTCTTATGCTTATGAGGTAATCTTGTATCGATTTCTTTGGGTGATTGCAACTTTTGATCTTAGGTAAAGTGTTATCTAAGTAGATCTAACAATGTGTATGCTTGTGGGTTTATATATCTTGATGTGTTAGATAGGATTGAAGTGTCGTCTTATTTACATGTTCAACATATTATCTCTTGTATGCACATCTTGTAACACCTCCTACATTTTTCTACACCCTAGATCTAGCTTTCAAACCCTAGATGGTGCGCCCTAGCCTTGAGATATACTCATTTGCTTGGTGGTGGACACTTGGCTTAGATTCAAGAGAGGTAGGTTTGCCTCTCCAAGTATAAATAGATCTCATTTCTCACTCCCAACTCACCATATATTGAGTTATTGTTATGTTACTTGATTTTCATCTCTCTCCCTCTCTCCATTATTCCATTTTTCCATTCTATGCTCTTAAGGTTTTGGAGTATTTTCTCTCCAAGATCTATTTTCTTGAGTAATAATAAAGGAGAAACTTTGGAGGATAACTAGAGGAGCAATGTGTGTGCTTGATCTTCTTATGCTTATGAGGTAATCTTGTATCGATTTCTTTGGGTGATTGCAACTTTTGATCTTAGGTAAAGTGTTATCTAAGTAGATCTATCAATGCGTATGCTTGTGGGTTTATATATCTTGATGTGTTAGATAGGATTGAAGTGTCGTCTTATTTACATGTTCAACATATTATCTCTTGTATGTACATCACTTTAAGAGTTTTCCAGGTTAATACTTCAAGGGTTTCATTGGGAACTCCTTCAAGGAGAAGGGTCTCTTGAGACACTCACACACTCCATTTCTCTAACCCTTTACTCTTCATCTATATTGTTGTTCATGCACATTCATTTTGAGCTAGCATAACATATTTAGATAGGTCATTTCTATACACATATACTCCCTCTTTCTTGCAGAAAGTTCTTGCCCTAAAAAGCAAGGGTTTGCCTTCATTTTTCTTGGTTATGTGTAGCTCTTCTAGCAAGCATAGCTTGCTAGTTTTGCAGGTTTCAGATTTGAGTGAGAGGACTCTCGGCTGGCCAAAAGACATCCACACAACACCAAAAGGCCCTCCAAGGGGTTTGGTAGCTATCTCTCAACCCTAGTCTTCATTTTTCATCATTTTGGTACGTTTTGCCTCTTTTTTTCTTGCTTGTTAGTAGCTCACACTTGTAGGGGAAGAGGTGGTACGGACCTCTTCCTTTTGTTAGTCATTGGGGTAGTGTAGATCTAGCTTAGGGTTTCATTTTTAAGTTTTCTTGATTCCTTTTTAGCTAGGACGTGAGGTTTAGAAGGTGAGGGGAACCTTCTCAACCTAGGACGTGGGGTAAAGTTTGTCTCTTGGTTTCTTGCTTGGTTTGTTAGTCTACTTCTTTCTCTCTCTATATATCTTTACTTGTTTGCCCTAATCTCTAAATCTTAAAAGAACTTAACCTAACTAAGCAAAACCTAATTAATTGCCTACCTAGTTGGGAGAGAAATACCCCAATAGGTAAGGTTAAGTGGTTGATGATGTGATTAATGATTTATGGATTAATGCTATCATTGTTTTAGATTTAGATCAAACACATAATCATTGTCTTAAGCCTATTGGGCAACACAATAAGTAACCTAACTAGATCATTTACTTGCTTAGTTATCTTCAAGTCTTTTCTTCATGCACATGCTTAGATCTTAAATGCTCAAATCTCTAATTGCTTAAATAAGTGAATGTTTTTTTTCTCTATTGCATATATCTATTGGAAGCCACTTTCTTAGGCTTGAATGCTACTAAATGGTTAAGTAGGCAAAGACACATTAAATCTTCTTTTCATATCTTGAAGGCAAGTTGTCCTTTCCATTGTGATTTTTCTTTAATAGCAAGCTTGTATGTGCCTGTGATAACTTAAATCTTCATCAGCCATCTTTATTTTCTTTACTTGTGTTCACACTTTTAATTTCATAAGCTTGAAGCAACACATTTTTAAGCTCATAACAGTTTCGGCCATATCACTAAATCACACTTTAAAAGTGTCTTAAAATCTTCAAAACACTTTAATAATCACCTAAAAGTCTACCTAATTCATATATATACTTAATAGACTATTTAGGGTACCTTAGACCACCATCTTCACCATCTAA